>VMDO01018444.1:0-42179 GCA_007922755.1 Pedetes capensis
TATTTCACCACAATAGTTAAAAGGTTTTTTTACAAAAGAAAAGTATACATGTTTTTATGAACTTTGATTTTTTTTTCCCGCTTTTCTATTTGTGGAAAGGGAGAAGTGAGATATTTTGATATGGAAAAATAAGTTATAAAGTATTTAAGATAATTAGGATAAAGATCTCTATGCTATTTAAGATGTAAATATGAATTGGCAATGATGTATTTCACTCTCTAAACCATTAATATGAACAGGATTTCCAAAATATAAACAAGTCTATTATCTACGACATCTTCACAATTTGAGGGTCTCCCAGTACCCTCAATCTGGTTCTGATTTGGACAAGATAAAATATGCCAAAAAGGAGAAATAGAAAGTAAGAGGGGGAAGAGAGGGAGGAAAGGAGGGAAGGAGGGAGGGAGGGAGGAAGGGAGAGGAGGCAGGGAGAGAGAGAGAGAGAGAGACAGAGACAGAGACAGAGACAGAGACAGAGAGAGTGAGTGAGAGAGAGAGAGAGAGAGAGAGAGCGCATAAGACAAAATATAAAGACAAAGCAGGAAAAAATTAAATACAAAAATATTTAAGTCCTTTTTATCATTTCCTTCAAGCTAATACATTTGATAAACTTCTTATGCTTCCCTCACAGTTCCTCATTCCTCAACCTCACTTCATAAAGACACAATGACTAAAATACTAATAGACCTGACTCACATCCTTCAGGACTGTCTGAAAAGAGTTTGCAGTGGTGTGGGATATGAATCATGATCTTAAGAGGACATCTCACATTTATCATAAACAGCATTCGTTTTGCAAGAAATGGAAACATTAATTCCAGTCATTCAACTTTATAAAAATTCAATATTTCTGAAATTTTGTTTGTACTCAAATAGTTAGTGACCTGTAGACTTTGTCTACATCTGTAAAATGAAGTTTAAATTCCTATCATATATTTGTTATTATTGTGAAATAACTGTTCCAAGCTAAATTGAGAAATATCAACATCCCTAGAATGGTATCAGGGCTGAGATTTAGCTCACTTGGTAGAGTACTGCTTTACAGTCTCTGAGGTCTGGAGTTCGATTCCCAGAACCACAAACATGGGAGAAGGATGTGGCAATCCACTCCCATGGCAATCTTGAAACAATCAGCCATTGAAAACCCTATAAAGGTTGCTATGAGTCAGACACGACTCGATGGCACCTAACAAGAATGGTATCAGTGGGTCATAGTTGACATGTACTTATCAGTCTAGGCTGCCTAATAACTATGAGTAAGTGGCTAAAATTCTGCTGTAACAATGGGGAATATAACCAGTAATTACACAGATAATTCGAAATTATTTGTTGTTGTGGCGGTGGGAAACCAGTGCCAGCAGTACACATCCAGAGCTGAAACACAGCTTGAAGTTATAGCTTTTCTTTTATTACCTTATATATGCATGTCTTTCCAATTCATATATTTTGTCACATGTCTAAGTTATTACTTTAGTTATCCGACTCACTTTTTGCCAGAGGGTTGGTGTAAGAAACTTGTTGAGTGCTCTTAAAATTTCTAAACATAATTATTGCTTATTTAAAGAGGAGTTTCTGGGCACACTGGCACATACCTATAATTGCAGCAACTTTGGAGGTAGAGGCATGAGGATAGTGAGTTTGAGGTCAGAGGCAGCCTGCACAATTTAGTAAGATCCTGTCTCAAAATAAAACAATAAAAAAGAAGGGGACCAGGGGAAGAGCTCAGTGGTGGAACACCCTGGGTTGAATTCTGCAGTACCATACACACACACACACATACACACACACAAAAACAAAACAAAACAAAACAAAACAAAAAGTAGCTTCCCACATGGTTAATAACATGTACACTTGATTTCACCAAATTAACTTAAATCAGAATAGCTTAAAAGAAACATATCAGAGCACACCTTTTTATTTATCATTTAAAGCAGGAGTTCCCAACCCCTGGGCCACAGACCAGTACCAGTTAGGAGCCAGCAAATATCACGAGGTGAGTGATGGGCAATCAAGCAAAGCTTCTTCTGTATTTACAGCCAAGTCCTATCCCTTGAATCATCCTGAACTCCCCCTTTTTCTACAAAGGGTTGAGTTTCTACAAACTCAACCCTTTGTAGAAAAATTGTCTTCCATGAATCCTGTGCCTAAAAGGTTGGGGACTGCTGACTTAAAGGACACAATATTTGAGGAAAGGTTTTAGAAGAAAAGTCCCACTCTGAAACATAAAGAACAAAATGGAAAGGATTAAAGATTTACTAAGTTAAGCTATACCTCCAGCCATAGCTCTCAGGAGCTAAGCAGGGTCAGGCCTGGTTAGTACTTGGATGGGAGACCCCCTGGGAACACCAGGTGCTGTAGGCATGGGAGACTGACCCGGCAACCCACTCCCCACAAAAAACAATCAGCCATTGAAAATCCTATGAACAGCAGAGAAGCACTGACAATAGTGTTTCACCTGTTGTACACAGGGTCACTATGAGTCATTTACTGACTTGATGTCACCTAACAACAACAAGTTAAGCTATGGGGCTGGGGTTTAGCTCAGTAGTAGAGTACTTCTCTGCCCTTTCTGAGGCCCTGGGTTCAATCCCCCACACCACACAAAAGGGAGAAGAACATGGCAGCCCACTCCTGAAACAATCAGCCATTGAAAACCCTATGAATAGCAGAGAAGCACAGACATAGTGCCAGGCATGGCAGACTATTGGGAAATGTTTCATTCTGCTGTAGATAGTGTTGCTGTGGATAGAATCTGACCGGAGGGCACCTAAAAACAAGTTAAGCTATCAGTGTTCCTTTAGCAGTTTCTGATTTTCTCATTTGGGCCTTTTTTTCTCATTTAAAATAAATTTTATTTTGTATATTTAAGGTATACAGCATGATATTATATGGTATATAGAGATATTTAAAAAGGTTACTATAGTGCCTTTAATACTAGCACTTGGGAGGCTAAAGCAGGGGGATCTTGAGGCTAGCCTGGGTTACCTAGTGAGACTTTTGTCTCAAATGAAGCAAAATAAAAGAAACAAAAATGTTATCATAACAAAACAAAGCAAATTAATAGCCACTATTTCACATAGTTACCCATTTGTTGTTGGTTCAAAGTGCTGTTAGTCTACTTTCTTTCTTTTGATTATTAAGTTGGGACCTTAAAATCTGATTATTCTATGATATTTCATCAGCCATTGGAAGAATGGACTAATTAACAGATTTTGTTATTACTTTACTTTTTTGAGCCTAATTAATCTTCACAGGGAGGGTTAGAATATCCTCAGGCTCTAATCCTAAATGAATTAGTAGCTCAGATTGCCATCTCAGGCTACTCAACCTACCTCCCTATTCATCAATCATCCAGCTAAGAATTTGCAGGACAAACATACAGCATCATGGGAGACCATGAAAATATGTATAAGATTCTTGAATATTTGAATATGAAACTGAGTAAAGTCAGATAAATGAGATGAAAAGAGGTAAGAAATAAATTGGTAAAGGAAAAGTGTTATATGCTCCTAATAAGAATTGACATGACTCTTCCAAGAAAATTGTCCACTATCTCGTATTTTAGATCTGTAGGAAAAGTTCAACTTTTCAACAACTTCAATGCTATCAACACTGAAATAATTAGGAAAATGTCAGGCTATAAAATACATCAGATAACATATTTGCTATTTAAAGATTTTGCTACCATCTAATAAAGTAATGCTGAAAGGTTGTAAAGGATTTATTTATTCTTCAATTTCTCCAAAGAAATTGTGGCAGTATCACTGTGTGCCATGTGTGATCATGGCAACCTAATCTTTTTTCTTCATTATTAATAAGCTGAAAATTAGAAGATAAGCAACCTCATGAATGAAATCATAAAAATTAAGTGTATGAATACATGCAATGTTCTTCAAAATTACTTGGAGGCAAATAACTCAATAATTATAGAGTTCTGGGATTACAGGCATGCACTACCACGCTGACTCTATACTTTTCTTTATCTTTTTCTTTTTCTTTTTGCAGTACTTGAGGGTTGAACCCAGAGCCTTACACATATTTTACTAGTGCTCTCACACTGGGCACACCCCCAGCCCATTTTTTTTCCTTGAGACAGGGTCTAAATTATGCAGGGTGCCTCTGGCCTCAAGTTCCCCATCCTCCTACCTCTACCTCCCAAATCTCTGGGAATATAGGCATATGCCACCATGGCTAGCTCAGCTCTGTATTTTCAATGACCCTTTTTACTTCAAGAAGTTGTATTTACATCTTTTTTCAAATATCTTTACTTTTATTTTACTATCTTGTTCATTCATTATATTCTCTATTTTTAATCTCTTTGAACATTCTGTTTTAGAGCCTTTGAAGGCAATATTATCTCAGACCTGTGAAGTTCTAATCCATAAGTTACTTAAATGTATTGATTCAAGTGCCAGTTTATCTATGCTAGGTTTGAATTCCATGTCTGTCATTGACAATGTAGGTGAACTCAGGCAAATTCAGTACTCTCTGCACTTCAGTTTCATATTTGTAAACTGGGATAACAAAAACACCTACTTCAGCAGGTTGTTGTAAGGATTAAAATAGTTTTTACCAGAAGTGCTGTTAGGTGGCCTCAAGTCGGTGTCTGACTCATAGTGACCCTATGTACAATGGACAAAACACTACTGTTGTGCTTCTCTGCTATTCATAGGGTTTTCAATGGCTGCTTATTTTTGGGGGGAATGGGTTGCCTGGTCCTTCTCCCAAGCCTACAGCACCTGGTGTTCCCAGGTGGTCTCCTATCCAAGTACTAACCAGGTCCGACCCTACTTAACTTCTGAGATCTGATGGGATCAGACGCCACAGTGGTATGGCTGCAGGCAAGGTGTAGTGCAGGCCGGCCTTGAACTCGCAATCTTCCTGATTCATCCTTTTCAGCAAGTTGATTTTGGGCATGCGCCACCGAGACTGGCATTACAAGAGTAGAATGTTAAAAAAGCCTATGAACCATAAGCTCTATTGAAGAGACTACCATTTCTGTTTTCAACTCCTGGGACTACTTTCTCTTTCTTGCAGGTGTATGGGATCTATAGATTTCACTTTCCTTCCTTCAGCAAAGCTATTTATTAAAGATATAACATTTTATCCAGAATCATTATTTGTGGTCAAAGGGTTTAAAGTTAGTCAAACAGCAGACTTCTTGAGCATGACTTCAAACAAAATTAAAGTCAGATTAATTTATCTTTATATTTTATGTCAATTTTTTAAAAACTAAGTGTCCACACCATACTACAGACAACTAAATAAAAACTTTTAGGATTAGGTTCCAACCATCCATAGTTTCAGAGTTTCCTGTGATTCCAATGTGTGTTCAAGTTTCAGAAACACCACTTTAGGTGAACTGAAATTAGCAGAAGTTAGAAATAGATAGTTTCTATTTTGTTTTGTTTTGTTTCATAACAGATAACAGATTTAAGGTGTTATATGGTATATGGTTATGTGTATTAAAATGTAATAGGTGTCTTGTCAACTAATTTAACTTTCATTGAATCCACAAAATGAGTCTTTAAATCTTCATTTTAGAAGTAAAAAAATTGAGGCTTTACACAAATACACAACTAATGAGTGACTCCATGTCAGTACCAAGATTTTCTGGTTACTTCCATATGGTAACTCACTTAAACAGCATAGATCACAGGATTTTACATATATTATTCATAAAGTACCCTGAATTTTTGCCCATATGCAATTTGATCTTAAAGTATATATAAGGTTAATATTAAATTTCAGCATTTCTAAATAAGGCATGATTAAATAAATATTTTAAAGAGCTTAGAAGTGTGTGTAGAAAAGTTGTCAATAGGATATGAACCTTATTATGAAGGTATTTATCCTTATCTTAAAGTTCAAATATTTCTGTTGAACAGCCATCCATACCTTAAAATGTATTAGAATCTCTTCCTACATCCATGTGTTCTATATCTGAGGAACAGTCATGGCTTTAGAAAGATTTAGACATAATTTCTGACCTCTTACAACAACAGGTTTGACATTTAGTTATTCTTCACTTACCAGTAGGAAATCCCCAGAGTTTCTTTTTATGAAACAGCTACAAAATATTTAGTTTGACTGCCATCAAAACATCATTTGTTCAGTTTTTGTTACTTCACTCCAAGGACCTTAAATTCTCTAAATCCAGAGATCATGTTTTAAGAAGACCAAGGTCTTCCTGGAAAGTTTTCAGAAGAGGATTAGTTATAATGGTTTAGTGGAACTAATATGATGATTCATGTGCTAAATTGGGTTTATAAGTTTTTATCATTATAAAAGTCTCATTTAGATTACAAAGTCTCTTGGAAAACAAAAATATAATACTGGAAAAATACTGTAACTACCTTTTTCAAATAATTAAATTTGGGCTTAAAATAATGATCAACTGACTATGATTTTAAAATGAGGGACATTTCTTTAGCTCATGCAATAAGTGTGTTGCAAATAATTTTTCTTCCGTAGAAAACTTCTCAGTTCAGAGTTGAATACAAAAGGCAAAAAATGATACACTAAAAGCATTTGAAACTATTTAAATTAAGAGGAAAAATTTCGTGTTTTTCAAATACTGTCTTTCCAAATTTCTTCTGAATATATTTCAAATATATTTCTTGACCTTCCTATATGATACCAAAGCTAATACTAGCGAGGTAGAAATTTTAAAATCCAATACTAGAGATCTTAACTTTTTATCAAATGTATATATCATACAAGTGTTAATAGAGTTCTCTAAATTCTTAATTCAGTGCATACTACTATGAAGTTCTGGATTGAAATATTCTGATTTGTCTAACAGTAATTCCATTTGTTTGCCAGTGATTGATTTAGGAATCTAGGCCTAAGCCAATTGGTGTACAGTACCACCTACAACTGTGAATTTCTACCATGCTTTACAAAGTGTTGGGAAGAGAATAAGTAGTCAAGAAGTGTCTGTTATATGAATGAGTAGAAGATACCTAGTTTAGCTCAATGTGACAAAAATTCTCAGAAATAATATTTGTCATTTTCAGTAATGACCCCATGTAGAAAAAGAGGCTTAGAAAATTTATACCTATTATTTATTGGCCTGTGGGTAGTGTCAATGCACAGAGAGAAGAAAGTGATGACAGTCTCAGAAAAGTGGAGTTTGGAAGTGGGAGTAAACCATGACTGATCATTTGGAATCAGTGAATTTTTTAGTTATATTCCTTTATTATTTGAGAAAACTTAAGTCAGATTTTTTTGTTACATACCCAAAAGCATAATTTTTGGATTCATCACTGTTTATCAGCTTGGACTGTGTAAAAAAATGAGTCAAAATGTCTTTCCTAAGAAATCTATTGACTGTTATTGTAGAGAATACACCTTAAAATGATCTGATTTTTTTCTTCATTAAATATAGAATTTTTATTCATATTGAAAAACACAATAATTTTTCCACCATATTTTTATTGCTCCATATCAGTTTTCCTCAAGGTTATAAAGATGCATTTCCATGTATAAATTCTATTCATTTAGACATGTTGCATCTAACATATATCTAATTACTTTTTGGTTTCTTTGGTCTTAATTATTTATGTATTAGATTTTCTTTTCCTAATGTGGTTATAATTTTTCCAATCTTTTATAGTCTCAATATAAATAAATTAGACATCAATAACAAATATAGAAAACAAAAACACTGTTATTTGAGAAAATTTTTAAAAATCTTTAAAAAATCTCAAAATAAAAAGGTTAAACGCAAAATTTTTAAATACTAGTAATAACACTCCCCCTTGTGTCTGTCAGCTTCTAGTTCTGTGGGGGCTTGCATGTTGCTGTGATGTTGAAAGCTTTGACACCAGTATTTCATATACAAGGAGGGCCATATATGGTGGACAAGTTTCGGCTGAGCTTTCAGGTTAAGGTAGACTAGGGAGAAGGACCTAGCAGCCCACTCCCGAAACAATTAGCCACTGAAAACACTATGAGTAGCAGAGAAGCACTGTCAAATATAGTGTCACACAATGAGCCCCCCAGACTGGAAGGCTTTCAAGAAATGAGTGGGGAAGAGTTACCTGCTCAAAGTAGAGTCAACCTTAATGAATGGAATGGAGTAATGACCCTGGGATCTCCATTTAATGATGTGGCAAAATTCAAAATAAGAAGAAACACAGTGGATCTGGGTGTGGTGGCGCACACCTGTAATCCCAGTGGCTGGTGAGGCAGAGGCAAGAGGATCACAAGTTTGAGACCAGAGGTAGTCTGAGTAATTTAGTGAGACCCTGTCTCAAAAAAGTAAAAAAATGGGTTGGGCATGCAGCTCAGTGGTCCAGCACTTGCAAAGCATGGAAGCACAAGGCCCTGGGTTCAAATCCCAGTACCACAAAAAAGAAGAAGAAGAAGAAGTAGAAGGAGGAGGAGGAGGAAGAGGAGGAAGGGGAGGAGGAGGAGGAGGAGGAGAAGAATCACAGTGGCTACAATACGAGGCTCAAATATAAAAAAGATTGTGTGCATGGCATGGCATTGGAAAGTGTTTTGTTCTGCTGTACTTAAGGTCATTATGAGTTGGATCCTACTCAACAGCATGAAAAAAAATCATAATAACACTAATAATATTAAGAACAAGACATACTAAAAATCAAAGGAATAAAAAAATCATATAGATAATAGAAGTTACTCTGGCTTTTATCTTTTGAGTCTTGGATTCATGAATCCCCAAACAGCACCAGTATATTAATTACTGATTTTGAGTATGTACTGCAATGGGTTAAACATAAATAAGATTGTGTACCTGGCACAGAATCGGGAAGTGTTTCATTCCCCTGTACATAGGGTCACTATGAGTCAGACTTGACTTAATGGCACCTAACAATAACAATAACTGCATTCTAGTGAAATTATCCCATTCTTGTAAAGCATTGCCTACCCTCATGATTCTTCAAAAGTCCTTTCTACCCCTCTACCATTTTGCAATGCTTTCTGTTTCAAGATGATGGGAAACAATTTAAAAATGAATTCCATAAATAATGGGTATATAAGTGTATCTACTGATCCACCATGTTTTTGTTTGGTGTCATAGAGTTCGGTCCGACTCATGGCGACCCTCATAGGGTTTTTAATGGCTGATTATTTCAGGACTGTCTTGAGGAGTGGACTGCCACATCCTTCTCTAATTTTTGTGGTGTTAGGGATCAAATCTGGATCCACAGAGAGTGCAGAGCAAGTGCTCTACTGACTAAGCTAAACCCCAGCCCCACTGACCCACTACAGTTGCTGAAAAACAAGTTCCCTACATAGATACAATGCTGTGAACAATATCATGAAAGTCAATAAGGCATTTGGTAAGTCAACAGATTATACATTGAGCAGAATGCAGGGAAAGAATACTAATCCATATTCAGAGTTAAGTATATATTATAATGAAAACAAATTATTGCTTTCCATAATGAGAATTCTTCAATGTAATTCATTTGACATTCCGTGATTTGGTCCATCTTCTGTGACAATGATCTCTTACTGAGTTTAGTGGTGTTATTTGCTGTTAGCAGGCTGGCGTTTCATCGGTGGCTGTAGCTAGGGTGTCCTTGGTGAAATAGAAATCCATATTAATAAGCCCATGATGCCTCTAGACTGCAATCAAGATAGTTTTGTTCCTGAACCCACTGGGAGTTATCTTTCAATATTCTCTCTCTTTCTCCCTCTCTCCTTCCCCCACCTCTTGCTCTCTCTCTCACTCTCTTAATTGAATATAATAATAAATTGAATAAATTAAAATAATATAATTGAATATAATAATAAAACAATTTTTAGTGATTGTATATTGTGACATTAAATGTTTTTACTGGGTTTTATCTATTTGCTATTTTTTAATAAGATCCATCTAGAGAGAATATCTTTGTAATCAAATTGTTCTTTTTTCAGTTATTTCTAGAGAATAAACTTTGAGAAATGAGATGGCAAAAAGTTTTATGCATTCAACCTTTTTAAAATTATGAAAATGTTGCATTTTAAGAACAAGGAAACAAATACCCTGATATCCACTTTGTACTACTCATATAAAATAATAATAATGCCAGGTGTTGTGGTGCACACCTGAAATTTCAGCTACTTTGGAGGTTAAGGAGGATTCCAGATTTGAGGCTAGAAGTAGCTTGTGCAACTTAGCAAGACCTTGTCTCAAAATTAAAAATATATATATATATATGGGGATGGAGATGCAGTTCGGTGGTACAGCACTTGCCTAGCATGCATGAGACCTTGGGTTTAACACCCTCAGTACTGTAAAATAAATAAAACAAAATAACAAGAATAGTCCATTTAAATTATACATATATATATATAGACATTATGCACTTTTTTCATTAACACAATCATTCTAACATAATTGGAGGTACATTTATTTTGCATTTCTGGTTTAAACATTTCCTTTTTCCTAAGTAGTGGTTTAATAATCTTCCTTCAAGTTAATATATTATAAATTACTTTATCATTCTATTCTTATATATTTGTTTTTATAATTATGCATATGCTGCAATGAATGTTTAAATACACAGTCTATTATCTGATAGTCAGATTATCTTGTTAAATAGATCCCCCTAAATCTTCCAACTTTTATAAGAATTTTGTAATGTCATAAATTTTTTGTTTGGAAATACAGAAAGCTTTAAAGATGACAATTTACATAAGCCTTGCAGAAGAACACCAAGTAGCGTTAACTACAAAAAAAATTTTGGCACCTCTCTAAAGTATATGAGTGCTTAAGCTATATGGGAATAAATATCTTTGTCTATGTAACTGTATAAAAGTCACTTGCCATGTGTTTTCATCAATCTATATTCTCATAAATAACATATTAAAATATTCACTTCAATTTGTCTTTTATGAGTGCAGATATTAATTTTTATGCAAAAATGTTTGTTTCATTTGCATTTTTGATTAGTTGAGGATGAATAATTTTTCAAACTTTTGAACTAGTTATAATTATTTGTCAAAATATTTCTTTTTTTGTCTTTTATTAAGATCCTATGTTCATTATTCATTCATATAAGCTACATAAGTAAACAAAATGACAATCTAAATTTTTCCTCATTTATTTAAGGTTTTGTGGGGGTGTATATTTAATTAACCAACCAATCAATCAATCAATCAATTAATTCAGTACTTGGTGGTTGAACCTAGGGTCTTGAGCATGCTAGAAAGGTGCTCTATCACTGAGCTGTGGAGCTTTTCTTTTTTTAAAGACTGTAAGACTTCATAAAAATGTTATAGATATGAAATGCACAAGTATAAATACATAGAATTTTAAAAGGCCTAATTTAATGAAGATTGCTGTTTTATAGTGACCCTATGTACAATAGAACAAAACACTACCTGACTCTGTGCCATGTCCAGTACTATGTCAATTCTCTGCTACTCATGAGGGTTTTGATGGCTGATTGTTTCAGGACTGTTTTAGGAATGGACTAGCAGGTCCTTTTCCCATTTTTGTAGTGCTGGAGACCTAACCCAGTCCCACAGAGGGCACCAAGCAACCACTCTGCCAACTGAGCTAAACCCCAGCCCCATGTACAACAGAATAAAATACCACCCAACACTGTGCCATGCAGAGTTCAGTGCTTCTCTGCTATTCATTGCTTTCAATGGTGGATTGTTTTCAGAGTGGGCTTCTGGGTCCTACTCCAAAGCATACAGTAACCAGTATTCCTTGGTGGTCTCCCATTCAAGGACTAACCAGATCCAACCCTGCTTAGCTTCTAAGGTCAGATGGGATAGGACCCCAGGGAGGTATGACTGTAGACTTACCTTTATATATAAATATGAATTTAACTAGGTTATGATTTCTAAGTTTCTACTTTTTTAGCTCATTGTTTTATGGAATTTATTGGTTTGAAGGAGGAAAGCTATGAAAATTACTTTGATTTGTATAAGTTATTTGTCTATATATTATTCTTAAAATATTTAAATAAATGTATAAGACTGGTCATCTTAATAAAATTTGAGAGCAATATAATGAGCACTAGAGGTCTTGTGCTCAAACTAAGTGGCCCTCTCTCTACTCTGTACTATGTATTTCATTTTTTTCTCTCTTAAGCTATGTACATCTAATGTGTTTTTCAAGTTAGTCCTCTATTTCCTTGATTTGATTTTCTGCCAGCATATGGCGTTCCTTCCCTCACACTTGGATGATTTTTCTGATGCAATTGTTGGACTGGTTCACTGTGGTCCCATTTTGGTCAAGTGACTGACTCCAGGCCATAGGCTCTGATAGCATTGCACCCCTGCTGTATTTCTTCAGTCTACAGGTGGCAAAGGACCTTTGAACCAACTAACAGGTTACTGATAATAATACCTCATGACTCTGCAGGCTTTTTTAGTTGTATATAGGAACAAGCAGTTCCACTTTCAACTCTTTCTAGGAGTTTGACACAGGGCAGATCAGTGGGCATTGTAAGAGATAGAGAACAACCTGTGTTTTCCCCAAGAGGCAGATGAATTCCTCAGGATCAGTTGTGAGGCAGAATAGGGAAGCATTATATATTTCTAAGAATATCCATTCAAAGACTTCTGAATATACCCTAGCCTACTGGTCCATGGTAAGATAGCATCACTTGTAAATTCAGTCACATGCTTGTCAGTTTATGTTCATGGAGTTAACCTACTATATTTATGAAACATTTTTTACCATACCTCATTCATTTTAACAACAGAATAACATTCCTTCAGGTTTGCATATAGTAATTTGGTTAATAATTTTCTTATTGGTAGAAATTTAGGTTTGTTTCTAAATGTTTTAATACTATAAACCTTTTTTTACAATGATCTTTTAGCATTTTGTGTGTGTGTGTGATTTCTTATGATAGAAACTGTCTAATAGTAAACTCCTGGGCAAATGTATAATTCTAATTTTAAATAATGCATACCACTAAATTTCCAGGAAATATTATACCAAATTATCATACCTCCAAAGACTGTGACAGAAAATAGCCTCATTGTCACTTTATTTCATTTGTATCCAATTTTCAGCAAGATTAATATTCAAATGCTTAATAATAAATTGTCTCTTATTCTGAGACTTGTTTATTCATATACTTTCTCCATTCTTTTATCAAGATTTTCAGGCTTTTCATTTTGATTTATAAATAATCTTAACATTTTATAAGTGCTAGTTATATGTTAGGCTGGGGTTTAGCTCAGCTGGAAGAGTGCTGCTCTGCACACTCTGAGGCCATCGCCTTGATCCCCAGCATCACAAAAATGGGAGAAGGAGCTGGCAACCCACTCTCCAAATAATCAGCCATTGAGCTGGGTCCAGTGGCACATGCCTATAATCCCAGCAGCTCAGGAGGTAGAGGCAAGAGGATTGCAAGTTCAAGACCAGAGGCAGTCTGTGTAACTTAGCAAGGCCCTATCTCAAAAAAGTAAAAAAAATATGGGCTGGGGTTGCAGCTCAGTGGTCCAGCACTTGCAAAGCATGCAAGGATGAGGCCCTGGGTTCATCCCCCAGTACTGGAAAAAAAAATCTGCCATTGAAAACCCCATCAATAATAAAGAAGTACTGACATAGAAACAGGCAAGGCATAGTGTCTGGAAGTGTTTCATTCCACTGTACATAGAGTCTCTATGAGTCAGACCCAATTCAAGGGCACCTAACAAAAACAACATATGTTATATATGTTTTAACCACCTCGGTTTATTTTATGTGTTTTACGGGGCAATATAATTTTGAAGTAGTTTTCTAATTTCTGTGTATTTCTTTCCTTATATTGTCCAGAAAATGGCTTCTATGACCAGAGTCTTCTATTTCAGAGCCCCTATGGCATTGTTGTTTGCTATTCATTTGGGCCATCCTTGAATGAAGAAAGGTATACCTATACCCATCATATAAAAAGATCAGGTGCCTGGCATAGAATCGGGGATTGTTTCCTTGTACAGAGGGCCGCTATGAGTTGGATTTGACTCAACGGCACCTAACAACAACAACAAAGTCCAGCATTGGAGATCAGAAATGGAGACACCTTGTGTCTTTTAAGTCAGTAAGAACCTGGAAGAGCCATCTCCAGTTCTGTCTGACAGCTGGAGGAAAGATAGAGGCATACTGACTTGACTTGGGTTAAGAACATTCAGAAGGCAGGCATTTAATGCTATTTTCTTTTGAAGTTACAAGTGTGTGAGTGTAGGTGAGTGTATGTATGTATAACAGAGAGAGAATCTCTTGTAAAGGAATCACAGTTCCAAACAAGAAGCTTGGAGGAAGAAGTACCAAAGCATATATTGCTCTGGATTGTAGGCACACCTTTGGGAAGAAACCAAGAAAACACACATGCTCAGACACCTTCATCCAACATTCCTTTGTGTGGACAGAGGCTTCTTTTTCTACCTCTAACAGTTTAATTTGTCTCCTCTGGTACAGAGCATTTCCTGCCCACCATACCAGCAGTTCTTATTGCTAGGAATCTCTGAGCTAGAACCAGCAGTGCTTGTCCTCCAATGCCTTTTCATTTTGTGGTTTTGTTTTTAGTCATACTAGAGCAGGTGGGGGCTGGGATTTAGCTCAGTTGGTAGAGCGCTGCGCTGCAGTCTCTGAGGTCCTCAGTTCAATTCCCAGCACCACAAAAATGGGAGAAGGGCCTGGCAATCCACTCCCAAGGCAATCCCGAAACAGTCAGCCATTGAAAACCCTATGAGGGTCACTATGAGTCAGATACCAACTCGACAGCACCTAACAACAGAGCAGGTGGAGTGCACAGCCACACAACCCTGGTGTCTGATCCTGTTTGATCTCAGAAGCTAAGCAGAGATCAGTCTGGTTAGTCCTTGGACAGGAGACTGACTGGGACAACCAGATGCTATAGGCAGGAAGCAGGACTAGACAGCCCACTCCCAAAACAATCAGCCACTGAAAAAGCTATGAATAGCTGAAAAGCACTGACATAATGCTGGGCATGGCACAGTGTCAAATAGTGTTTCATTGTTGATAGGGTCACTATGAGTTAGACCAATCTCTAAGGCACCTAACAACAACAAGAATAGATGAAAGAGGAATCCACATATAAAAGAAATGCCCATTCTACTTCTAATTCCTTTTTTCTATTGTCCTGGTTTGTTATGTGTCAGTGGCAGACATGTGCTTTGGTTCAGGAAGTATCCCATCCCAGTGCTGTAACTAGTGCAAAAGACTTCTGAGTTTTTCCATATCGTAGGTTTTCTCCTACATTACTGTCTTTTCTTTTATTTATTTTTCTGAGTTAAATCATAACACATCTCAGAAAATTATCATGAACTAGAGTTCATCTGATTTCATTCATTCAAATGAATTGAGAATCTTGTGTTTTCAAATAACTATATCTCCCAAAATGTCTAAAACGATTATCACTAAATATTTATCAAATGAACAAAATGTATCATAATTCAGGATTTTTGCTCTGAAGGCTTAGAGTTCCGACCTAACTGGAAATAAGAATGTAATAAGTTATATATTATTCTTCAGTTGATAGTATGAAATTTGTAAATATAATGAAGAAAAAAGTGTAAAGAAGTGAGTACATTTTATAAGAGCTATCCCCAAATAAACATGTTTCTTAGAGAAGGGTCAGGAAAAGAGAAATATATTTCAGTATTTTCTGTGTTTAATAGCTGTTATAGGCTGGTAGTTGCTTTTGTTCCCTTTAAATTCATATATTGAAGCTCTGACCCTCTGGTGTAACTCTATTTTGAAATGGGGTTTCTAAGGAAGTAATTAAGATTAAATATGATCCTAAGGCTGATGCTCTGCTCCACAGCCCCCTCATGATCTCTGACCACACACGCACCTACCAGGAAAGGCTTTCTGAGGACATGGGGAGAAGATGACTATCTACAAGTCAGGAAGAAAGTCCTTACCAGAAACAGAATTAGCTGGAGCCTTGATTTTGAACTTCTAGCTCCCAGAACTACAAGAAAATTCATTTCTGTTTTTGAGGTCAACCAATCTACAGTATTTTGTTAAGACAATCCAAGTGGACTAACATAATAGTTAATAGTATTAAGACCAGTAAGCACACAAAGCTCATATAGAGAAAAAATAAACAGCCAAGATATTTTGAAAAGCAAAGTATAAGTACTTGCTTTACCAGATATCATATATATAAAACCAGTATTATAAAATGAGTATTTAACTTAAATATTGTAAAGACAGGTGCTCAGAGGTCAATGATAATCTGTTAGAAAGTGAATGATAGTGGTCAAAAACTTCCCAAAAATGGTGTCCTTGGATCACTTACTTATTATTTTTTTCCCCAGCTCTGCGGAGTTGAACACAGGGCAGTGAACATGCTGAGCAAACATTATACTACTGATCTGCAAGCCCTGTTTTTATTAGACAAGGTTTTGCTAAGTTGGACAGGCTACCTCTGGCCTTGAACTTGTGATCCTCCTGCCTCAGTCTGTGAAGTTGCTGGGTCCCTGGGTCATTTAACTCTCAAAATAGATTGAAAAACACCAAAGGAGTGGGGCATACAGCAGAAGTTTGACCTAGCACCATTTGAAACACTTTAGATATTAGTACTAACAAAGGTAGAAAAATGTTTTTATCATTAGAATTTATCTTCATCTCACTGTGTCTCTGTCTGGATTCCCTTTTATTGAACTAAATCACCCTCTATTGACTCAGTACGTAAATTTTCTTTTACAATTATGTTCTCTCCTGAAGTCTTCAGCCAAGAATTGCATATTTTATTTCTTTCCTTTCACTATATAAATCAGTCCCTTTAGACAATTAGTTGTGTTTGCTGTTCTCCTTTTGAACTCTTTCCAGTTCTTCTGCATTCTTAAAAATAGAAAAGGAGAAATAACACTGTCCTAAAATGAATTCCAATTCAGGTGGACTTTCTTGCTTGATAACATGATGTGGTCACCAAGCTGATTTTTAGTTTTTCCCCTGAATTTTCACAGTATTTCAGTCTCATCTAATTTATTGTCCCATTTGGTTTGGTTTTATTGCTTTCCAACTGCCTCTTTTCCACTGAATATCTGTTTCTGATTATTTTCTACACAAGTGCTTTCTCATGTTATTTCAGGGCCTGCAGCCGTACCACTGTGGCTTCCAATCCTGTCAGATCTTGGGAGCTAAGCAGGGTTGGGCCTGGTTTGTCCTTGGATGGGAGACCGTGTGGGACTACCAGGTGCTGTAGGCTTGAGAGAAGGACCTGGCAACCCACTCCCAAAAAAATGACCCACCATTGAAAACCCTATAAATAGCAAAGGAACAGAAACAATACTGTTTTGCCTGTTGCACATGGGGTGGCTATGAGTTGGATGCTGACTCAATGGCACCTAACAACAACAACAACATGTTATTTCAAGTTAAATCTTATTTTCTTATTTTTTTAGATGTTTCAAATTCCTTGGACTTTTTTTCTAATTTCCCATCTATATGGGTTCGATGTGCCTCTATATGGAGAAATGTATGCATATTTTATTAAGACTTCATTAATTCCAGATATCCTAGAAGACATTTAAATAAACTGAATATGAGGCAGATGACCATGGTCTGTTGTGTGCCAGTATTCAGTTATTCCATAATTTCACGTTATTCTGAAAGAGCCTAATAAAGAACATGAGACAATCAAATTCTCACCCTTTTCATTTTAATGTCTCAATGTATTCTTTTACCTCCTAGGATTTCTTTCTGTCTGCGAAAATGTGGTTTATTCAAATTAAGCTTGATCCCTGTTGGATTGTTAACAAATATTACTAAGTTTCTGATTACATTGCTGGATATTAAGCCATGCTTCACTGGAGCCTGAGTGGATTTAGGTCACACTGAAATAGAAGACATTCCACAGAGTCATAGTGATGAGGGAGAAATGCCACATGTCCTTCACCAGTGATCTCCACATGAGTTGAACTCTAATCTCATAAGTTAACCTGAGGGTACTGAATTTTTTCCAGGGAAATCTCCTTCAGTAGAGAAAAGAATGACTTAGACATATAAAGAATAAATTTTATACATAAAGTACCTCACAGTTCTGAAAAGAATTTCACATGTGTACTTCAGGCAACTGTCCTCAGAAAAAATTACCTTTTTGATTCAAACTGTGAACAGTTTTTAAGAATTTACCACTGGAAAGCATTGTGCTTCTGGAGAGTTAAAAAAAAAATCATGTCTTCTAGGGACTCAAAATCCACTCTGGGTAACAAAATATTTCACAGTCCACAGTAAGCATAGCAAATGAATGCTACATATTGCCTAGTTTAGCAGAACACAGGCAAGGCAAAAAAAAAAAAAAAAAAAAAAAAAAAAAAAAAAAAAAAAAAAAAAAAAAAAAAAAAAAGAGCAATATGCTTTTATATCACAAAACACACTCTTCTGAGTTGAATGGATAAAAGAAAAATATTTTGTTTACATTTTGCATAAGGATATTTTTAGCACTACAATATAGGAAAAAATAATAGACTCAATGATTCTTGATTTTTGTACATGTTTCATGGATTTTCACATGACTGATGCAATGTAAAAGCGCTTTTATGAGACAAAATGGCCATATGCAAACTTTAAAAACATTGCACGTAATTCTAGGAAAATGTTATGTGTTAGTCTTCTACTCTGCCATAAAAAACGTAGTAGCTTAAAATAATACACAAATGTAGTGGCTTAAAATAATACACATTTATGATTTTACAGTTCTTCGGGGGGAAGTTCAACGTAGGTCTTACTGGAAGAAAACCAAGGTGGGAACAAAAATGTATTCCCCTTTTATAGGCCCTGGGGGTGAATCCATTTCCCTGCTCATTCAGGGGTTAGAATTCAGTTCTGTGTGATTGCAGGACTGAATTTGTGTCCTTTCTGGCTAGCAGCTGACTGCCCTTAGCTACTATAGGCCCCCTACAGGTCCATGCACATTTCTCTTTCATCTCAGAATTAGCAATAGGGCATCAAATCTCTCTCATGTTCCTTTCTCTCTGACCCACTTGACCACCTTCCTCTTCCACTTTTAAGAGCTTATATGATTAGCTGGGGATGATGGTGCAAGCCTATAATGCCAGCACTTGGAGACTGAGGCAGGAGGATCACGAGTTCAAGGGCAGTCTGTACTACATAGGATATTTGAGGTCAGCCTGGGCTACATATCAAAACTCATGTCATTTAGAACAAACAAACAAACAAAAACCAAAAACACAAAGGAGTTTATGGTTACACTAGATCAACTGAACAAATCAGGATAATCTTGTAATTATAAATTCTGTACTCTTAATCACATTTGCAAACTTTCTTTTGTCATGCTGACAGGTTCTTAGGGTTGGGACATTGATATCTATTTTGAGGGAGCATTATTCTGCTTATATCATCTTGTGATTTAGAATCCAGTTACAAGTCTCTAAGTATTCTGAATCTATGTTAAAATTTTTGAATCCTGAGTAGGGCACTGTGGCACATGCCTATAATCAGGAGGCTGAGGCAAGAAGATTGCAAATTGGAGGCTGGAGGCAGCTTGCACAATTTAACAAGACTTTGTCTTAAAATAAAAAATAATAAAATAAAAATGGGGGGGGATTGGGGATGTGGTTCATTAGTACAGCACTTGTCTAGCATGTATAAGGTCTTGGATTCAATTCCCTAGTATTGCAAAAAATTTTTTTTGAGTTATTTCATTATTTTTCTCCCCACTTCTAGTTTTTATTCAGTCCAAAGAATTCCCAGATTACCACATATTTGTATTTTTGTTTTCAGTGCTGGGGATTGAACCCAAAGCCTTGTGAATGCTGGCAAGTACTCTATAATTAAGCTACATCTCCTTATTTTGAATTTTTTAAATAAAATTTTTATAGTTCATTCAATATTTACATAATAAGTTCAATCATGACATTGAAGTCACATAAAATGATTTGCTATTTAAATAAAGCAATTTTAATGTAGGAAAAACAACACTTATGTATGACACATGTACTGGTGCTGGAGACAATTTGTCATGGTCAACACAAACTATTTTCAGCCTTCATAACATTTACTGGCAATTATACACTACTATTCCTCTATGAAATCCTTAGCCTGGTCTTCACTCTAGGCTTTTTCTCCCTTTTGGATTCTCACTGCTTCTTATGGTGAAGTAGTGTAGGCAAGAATTAATGATTACTGTTAATCCATGCTTCAGTTTCAGATTGCCCTTTTCAAATACACCATCTCCTTAACCAGAATCTCCTCATCCCTGCTCCTGTCTCTAATTCAAATCATCATTCCACTCTGACCCATTGTAAAAGGGTCCGTGCCTTGCAAAATTGTAAAAGCACTTAAAATACCAAGCAATATTCACATTCTTCTGTCTTTGCTAAAATAGTCCTAGAAAATTATAAGCAATTTGAATGAAGTTGAAAAGTAGATGTGAAACGCAAACACACATCCTCATAAACATTTTTTGTTTAGTTTCTAAGAAAACAGAGATTGCCTATGCCTCACAGAACTGCTTTAGATGAAGTAACTCTTTATTGCTTGAAAATGAAATTTAAAATGTATTATCTACGTAGAAACCAACCATTGGCATCCACTTGGTAAAATTTAATAGAAATTAAATTTTTAAATGTAAATAAAAGAAGAAAAGCCATCATGGAATCTCAAAAAGATGATAATATAATGGATATTTCAAGGACTGACCAAAAACTAATATGAAAGTAAACAAGAATATTCTGCAAATTTTGTGTGATAAAATTTGAAATGTAGTTTATTTCCTCCGATATTATGAATAAATGATATTTACTTATAAAGTCTCTCATGAAGAACAAAGAGTACAGTTTTAGTCAAATTTTTTGTGCCAATATTGTCTTTATCAATTGCTGTACACCTTTCAGTTCTACGATAGTAAAGACAGAGGTTAAAAATGAAACTTGGCCACAGTGTAAGGAATAGAGGACTCCTGAATTAGACAAAAGCAAAAAAATGCCTTCTGTACACATTATTTGGTCATAAAGGAAAGGAGTTCTGCATGTTTGACTGTTTTGATGTGGCTGACAATGGCTGCATCAAAGCAATTGGTAACATCAAAATGTATTGCTGTACTTGAAATCCTGCTTTCTCTCCATCCAGTTTTCAATTTTGACGATAGAACATACAAAATAAAATACCTATTTGGACACTTTTGTGAAGGATAGGAAATCCACATGTTCTACTTTCTTCCAGCTTTGATTGCAATACCAGCATAGCTGCTTGTCCTTAACATTGCCTGAAATATTTCTTTAAATTCCATCTTAACTCACAGCAATAATTTCCTCTAGAAATGAAAGTGACTACTTCATGAAATAAACAAATAAATATACAGTTTACCAACATATACCTGTGTATGCATATAATATGAAAACATACATACAAAATTTCCTCTGTATCCAAGCAATTTACTCTAAAATTGATGTGTCACATTTGATTAAAGGTCAAAGAATAATTTTCGTGTTTCAAATTGTGTCTTTGTCTTTTTTCAGGTTTTCTTCTCATTTCCTATCCTGCTGGCTTACAACAAAGCACCATGATTTTCAGAATGCCTAGAGGTTATCATAAATAATATATTAAATTGTTGTTGTTGTTAGGTGCCTTCGAGTCGGTATCCAACTCATAGTGACCCTCATGGGGTTTTCAATGGCTGACGGTTTCGGGATTGCCTTGGGAGTAGATTGCCAGGTCCTTCTCCCATTTTTGCGGTGCTGGGAATTGAACTCGGAAACTCAGAGACTGCAGTGCAGCGCTCTACCAACTGAGCTAAATCTCAGCCAATATATTAAAAGCAATCACCTAATAATCCTGATCCAAAAGCTATAATTAATGAATTATAATTCCCAACATGAAGGATTTTTGCACATAGTTTTTAAGTGTCTTTGAAATACCTAATTAGTTAGTACTTACCTGGTACTTTTGTCTTAAATATAGATGGTTCTAACAAATATATAAATATTTTAAGTATTAAAAAGGTAGTAATATATACCCATAACAAAAGATGAATAGAAGTCACTTTTTACTTCTGCAATTACAAGAGGTGCTCAAAGTGGTTAATATCACAATTCAATTCAACTTGAAAAAGTAATACATAGATAACATCTCTTAAAATGTGCATACCTTTTTTGCCACATCTAGTATAATTTTTGAATTAAAAATAATGGAAAATTAATGCATAAATTAGAAAAACTGAAAAATGCAAAGGAAAAAGATCTATTACTACCACCAGAGGCATAAAGATTAAGATTTTTGTGTGTATTTTTCTATGTGTGTTCATTTCATGGTGGCTGGGAAGCAAAGAGAGAGGCAGGAAGGGAACAAGGTCCCATACCCACTTCAAAGGCATACTCCCAACCATGCAACTTAGTTCCACTAGTCCCCACTCCCTGAAGATTCTACCACCTCCCAATGGCACCACAGGTGGTAACTAAGCCTTTAACATATGCAACTTTGGGGAACACTTCCAAATCACAGCAGATAGATGTTCTGAAAGGCACATTTTTAGAATAACCACTTTAAACTCTATTCTCTCAGCTACACTGAAGAAAGGCTCTAAGAAGATAGGACAAATTTTGACTGGTTCTTTGTATGCTCCTTCCTCTGGGAAGCAGGGGAAGTGCTTGCCAAAAAGTCAAGCAGTTGTCTTTGAAATGAACAAGAATGAAATAAAGTACATGCCTCACCCTTTGTCAAAAAAAGTGTGTGTTTGTGTGTGTGTCTACATTTCTTAATGTATTCTGGGTCTAAGTACTGGCACAAATGGACAGGAAAAGAGGATGGAATCACAGGGCAATTTGTATGTCTTCAACTAATGAAAAGCATTATATAAAGTGTTGACAGAGACAGTAAGTTTCTAGAAGCAGATCATGATCTGAATATATTCCTCCAGGTGTTGCACTGCATTAGGAAAACATGAGATTTCTTAATTAGAGGAAGTACTTCTCTCAGTTGATGGTAAATCCTCAGTCCAGCAGCTTTTCCACATCAATGACTGCTTGATATCAATAAAGCTAACCTAGGATGGCAATATCGAGGGATATTTTAGAAAACATCTGAGTATTTTCTTTTAAGAAAGATGAAAGGCTACACATATTCTAAAATACATAAGTACTAAATGCTAAATAAAGTACTAAATACTAAAATACATAAGTAAACTCACAATTAGACCATAGCTTAGTATCAGAGAGGTAAGGATGATAGCCAAAATAGAAAAAGCAATTTAGAAAGAATTCATGTTGAGACACATTACTGAGTAAAATCACCACTGAAGAAAATGTAAACAAAATTATTATTAAAATCGAAAATTAAAAAATAGAACTCCACCAAACTAAAATGCTCTGCATAGCAAAGGAAACAGTCAACAAAGTGAAATGGCAACCTATGGAATGGCAGAAAACATTTGCAAAACATATATCTGATAAAAGATGAATATCCAAAGTACATAAGGAATGCCTTCCACTCGATAACAAATAAATTAAACAATCCAATCAAAAAATAGGCAAAAGACTTGAAAAGACATTTCTAAAAAAAAAATTAGAAATAATAGATCTACAAAAAGATGCTAAACATCATTAAGCATCAGGCAAATGTAAACCAAAACTATAATAAGATATCACTTTATATCTGTTTTAGGATGATTATTTTTAAAAAAAGAAAGAAAATGTAAGTGTTGACAAGGATATGGAGAAATAAGAATCTTGGTACATTGTTGGTCAGACTATAAAATGTACAACCATTATGGAAAACTTGATACAAGCTCATAACCTAACAGTGGAACCACTACATAATCCAGCAAGCCCACTTCTGGGTATATATCCAAAAGAATTGAAATCAGGATATCGAACAGATGTCTGAACTTCCACTTCATTACTGCATTATTCACGTAGCTAAGATATGGAAACAACCTACATGCCCATTAATACATGAATGGACCAAGAAAATGTATTATATACCAATGTAATATTATTCAATCACAAAAAGGAATGAAATTCCATCAGTTGTAACAACATAGATGGAACTGGAGATCATTATGTTAAGTAAAATAAGTCAGGCACAGAAAGGCAAATACCACATGATCTTATTTAAATGTGGAATATAAAAAAGTAGATCTCTTAAAAGTTAAGAGTAGAATAGTGGTTACCAAATGCCAAGGAATGTAGGCTGTATGATGGGGCAAGGCTGATTGGTAGGTACTATGTTATAGTTAGATTGGAGTAAGGAGCTCTAGCACACTGTTGTACAATATGGCGATTGTAGATAATAATTATTTACTGTACATTTCAGAAAGCTAAAAGAAAGCATTTTGAAAAATTTCACCAAAAATAAATGATAAATGTTTGAGGCAATGAATGTATCTGACTTTATTTAAAATTTATTATATGGTATAGACATGTATCAAACATTACACAGTACCCCATTCACATGTGTACCTCTTATGTATTTATGTATCAGATTTTTTTAAATTTTTTTTTTTGTGTGTGTGTGTTACTGGGGGTTGAACCCAGGGTCTTGTGCTTGCATGTTTTGCAAGTGCTAGACCACTGAGCTGCACCCCTAGCCCATATTTTTACTTTTGTGAGACAGGGTCTTGTTAAATTATGCAGACTGCCTGTGGTCTCGAACTTGCGATCCTCCTGCCTCCATCTCCCGGGCTGCTGGGATTACAGGTGTGCGCCACCATGCCCGCTTAGTTTTTTTTTTTTTTTTTTTTTTTTTTTTTAATTTTTAAAGGAGAAAATCCTGTCATTTGTGACAAGGTGGATAAACATGGAGAAAATTATGCTGAGTGAAATAAGCCAGGCACAGAGGCATAAATACTGCATGATTTTACTTACGTGAGGTGTCTGAAACAGTCAAACTCAGATAGTTGCCAGAGGCTGAGGACACATAGAATTGTTTTCCAAATGGAATAAAGTTTCAGTTATGCAGGATGAATAAATTCCAGAGATCTCCTGTACAACCATATACCTAACAAGGATTTCCCGGATCACCTTGTAATTTTACACTGACAAAACCATTTCCTTAACTAAGAGAAAATGAAAAAAACAGTCCTTTTCACTCTGGGTCACCATGTTCTCTTTTACCTTACTGGCAGCTGGTTATATCCTTATGCCTTGTTGTTATTGTTGTTAGGTATCATTGAGTCAGTGTCTGACTCATAGCGACCCTATGTACAATAGAGCTGGGATTTAGCTCAGTTGATACAGCACTGATCTGCAGTCTCTGATGTCCCAGGTTCAATTCCCAGCACTACAAAAATGGGAGGATGTGGCAATCCACTCCCACAGCAATCCCCAAACAATCAGCCATTGAAAACCCTATGAGGGTTGTTATGAGTTGGACACAGTTCCATGGCACCTAACAACAACAACATGTACAATAGGCGAAACACTATTGTTAGGGCTTTTTCTGGGGTTCACAGTTTTCAATGGCTGATTGTTGTTTGGGAGTGGGGTGCTGGGTCTTTCTCCCAAGCCTAAAGCACCTGATGTTCCCAGGGGGTCTCTCATCCAAGTACTAACCAGGTCCAACCCTGCCTAGCTTCTGAGATCTGACCGGATTGGATGCCACAGTGGTACGGCTACAGGCAATTTAAACTTACAGCTATTATATTAAGTAAACTGTGGAAAGGAGAGTAACTACAGATAGTGATATGAACATGTATCCATAAAGAACAGAAAATTAGGAATAATAAGCCAGGTATGGTGGTGTAGTTTTATAATCCTGGTGACATGGGAGGCAGAGGCAGGAGCCTACCACCCACTATATGCCAGAACTTTTTCTAAAATAAGTGTCAATTCTATTTTCTGTGCTACTGTGTGTGGTGTTTTCTTGTCACGCCATACCCAGTCTCAATAGAGCACCACTTCTAAACCTGTCACCCTGTTTCCGGTTACTCAAACATGTTACATATTAAACCTAAATCAGAAAACAGTTGCTTTCTAACAAACATATTGTGGATAACTTATGAGTAATCATATTGGTTAATCTTTATTAAATGGAAATTTACAAAGAGAAAAACAATTATGTGATTAAGGTATTTTAATTACTTCCTAATTAAGAAACAACAATAATTAAGAAAAAAGGAAGAATTCCTTAATTCCAGCATTGCCCTTATACATATGATATTTGTATATGAACTTAAATACCATAGTACTCTGACATTCAACTTTTATTGTTTCCAGTATTTATTTTATAATAATTGCCATATTTTAAAAAATCAAACAAAGCTAGGAAATGGTCTGTTTTTATGAAATACTTTAGTGAGTGTCACACTTCAATATTATAATTACGAGCCTTGACAGGAGGATCACTGCAAGTTCAATGCCAGCCTGGGCTACATATATGGTAAGACTCTGTCTCAAAACAAAACAAACAAACAAACAAACAAATAAATAGAAAAATAACGAACTAAATAAATAATTTAATGAACAAGAACCAAATGGATCCTTTGTATAATAATGATATTTGTTTGTCATCCTTCTTCTGATACCTGAGCATAAGTCTCTATAGTTTCTTCTTGGGATTCAGAAACTTGTTTCTATTTACTTCTCCAACACCTTAAGTATAGTTCTAACTTGTTTTAAAGAGAAAAATAATGCCTTTACTCATCAATTTCTCCAAAATTTGAGTTAATTTTTAACTCAATTTTAACCAAAATTAATTGCAAGGAATATCTAGTTTAGATATTATATATTCAGAGCTAAAATATGTCAGCAAAATCTAGGCCTTAAATCTTAAACAGTATTTTCTCCTCGGTCTTTCTATTTAACCATGAGTTCCATATATATTTCAAGGATCTGTATAAAGCAATCATATTATACTTGTAAAACCTCATCAATATTTCTTTAAATATATTTCAATTTTCTTATAGCTTTCTGCCTTCTGGTGATCACTAGGCCTCCTGCAGCAGTGTCGGCATACTTATGCTAAAATAATGTGAAATTAGGACAAATGATGATAATACAAATTACAAATTAGAGTGACCGTGGGGCTACTTTTTTAGATTCCGACATATTAACTCCTGCCATTAAAGTCTCTCTCATTCCTGATTATTAACTGAACACTTCCCATGGCAGGCTGCCCTCTGGACAGTGTTAAGTACACCTCTGAAATAAACAACCTCAAATTGCTATTTATACCAGTGATAGCACTCAAGTCAATAGCCACAACCAGACTTCACTTTATGACTTGACTAACAAGCAAAAGAAACAACCCAACTGTTTCACAAGATTTCTAGAGGATTGCAGAATGCTTTAATTGCAAGCTGTGCTCTTTGTAGACACATTTGAAATGTATTTCCAAACTTAAACTATCTTTAAAGAAAAAAAGTAGTCTCTTTACTGGAAGCTTGTAGTACGAAGTCTGCTTTTTGTATGAAAAAGTGGAAACAATGCTTTCACATGGAAATGAAGGGTTTGATAGCCAGTTTTCAAAATAACTTCTGCCAGATACGCTTTATAATAAGTTAGAGCAAATTTCCAAGGCAGTTGAGGTTTCAAAGAGTGACTTCTCTGTTCTACTTTCAGTGAGAAAAACTTAAAGAACAGCCCAATTATTTCTGTAGTCCTGGTCTCATGTGTGGAGACATTGTCTTCCACCTTTCTATAGAAATCAGTCCTTACACAGTGGAGAAACAGTCAAAGGCAGCTTCCTGCTTATATCAGCAGACAAAACAATTTGGGATAACAGTTGGGTTACAGTTTCCTGAAGTACCATTTTTTCCCATTTCTTTTCTTATGTAAATAGAATGGAGAAATATCAAGTCTATGAATCTTGGTTGAATTTGATAGATAACCTCTCCAGACCTCTAATTTTCTTTCAGACATTCTCATATCTTACACCTTTAACGTTTTCATTAATCAAGCATTCTTTTGTGAATTGTTTAAAAAAACTTTTGTTACTGAGAGTTCTTTAGAATTTTTATACTACTAAACAAATGTCTTTTTGATGTGATTTCATATCAATTTCTTTGGCTCTAAAAAATTTTCTTGGTTTTGAGCTTTTTTATACATCTACCCTTCAAATGGGCTGGGATTTAGCTCAGTTGGTAGAGCACTGCTCTGTAGGCCCTGAAGTCCTGAGTTCGACTCCCGCACCACAAAAATGGGAGAAGGATGTGGCAATACACTCCCAAGGCAATCCCAAAACAATTAGCCATTGAAAACCCAATGAGGGTCGCTATGAGTTGGATGTGACTCGAGGGCACCCAACAACAACTCTTTAAATATTCAGTAAATATATAGAATATTCAACATTTTGGGCAATTATTCAAATTACTTTTCTTAATATTTGCATGATATAATACCACTGCATAGCAAAAAGTATATTGAATTTCTGTTAATGACTCTGTACTTCCAAGGTTGACATTGTTGCTCTCTTTTCATGTATTTCCTATTTTTTCACTTATTCTTTCACCCATTGTTAAAGTGACAGCTTATTGGCCACAAATTATTTTACATGGTATGCAAAAGTAGTATTTTTTTTTAAAGAGTTATGTTAGGAAGTATAAGATATTGTTAATTTTTTCATATTCATAAGGTTGGATGCCAACAGTTGCTTTACTGATTTTGTTGTAGACATAGTAGAGTTTTTTCTTCCCACACTGAGTCATACAGCATTGATTCTAACAACATCTATTAAAAGAGTATCCACATAAATTCATATGTCACTGGAAGTCAGTTAACACCATGATAAAACATAAAATTACCTTTATTTTATCTAGGAAAGAGGTAACATTAACATATAATTTCTGTACAAATAATAGAATAATACCAATAGTAATTGTCTACTGATTGTTGTTAGGTATCATCAAGTTGATCTGATGCATAGCACCTCTAACTATAGCAGAACAATACACTATCTGCACACAATCTTTTTATGTTTGAGCCCATTGTTGCAGTCACTATGTTTCTTCTCATTTTGAGTCATACCACATAAATAAATGGAGGTCCCAGGGGTTTTACTCCATTATAGTCTCAACTCTACTTTGAAGAGGCAATTTGACCCCAGTCATTTCTTGAATGCCTTTGAGTTTAGCGTCCTCATTTTTGGTACTATATTTGACAGTGCTTCACTGCAATTCATTGGATTTTCAATAACTAATTGTTTGGGGAGTGGGCTGTTGGGTCCTTCTTCCTAGTCTGTCTTATTCTGAAAGCTCACCTGAAACCTGTCCACCATGAGTGGCCCTGCTGGTATCCAAAATACTGATGCCATCACTTTCAGCATATCACAGCAACACATAAGCCACCACAACACAACAAGCTGACAGATACATTGGGGATCTACTAATTAGTGTATCAAAAATTGTTAGGTTTTAACAAAAGAACTAATGTTGGCAAGAATGCAGAGAGATAAAATTTAAATTCATACATTTTCCTCAAGGTCACCTCAATAGTCATTAAGAACCGATCCACTGGGTGTCAGGCCTATAATCCCAGCAACTCAGGAAGGGAGGAGGATGTCAAGTTCAAGGCCAGAGTCAAACCTGCTCAATTTAGTGAGACTCTGTCTAAAGATAAAAAATTAAAAAATGGGCCAGGTAGAGTGGTAGAGTACTTGCAAAGCATGTGCAAAACCCTGGGTTCAATTCCCCAGTACTGGAAAAAAACAAAAATAAAAAACCTAACCAAACAAAATGTTAATATATCTCACAAAGTATAGTAAATACACAGGTATTTAAAAAGTGATGTCTGTACATACATGTATGTAAAAATTCATTATGCCATACACTTAATGTTTATTCATTGTACTATGTATATAATACCTCAAGGGGGCAAATAGTTTAAGAAATTCACCCAGCAATGGATGTGCAGATGCAAACTAATTTACATAAAGAGAATGCTTATATCAGTGACACATATAATGGCAAACTATTTAGAAACATCTCAAATGCCTGTTAAGTCTTGTTCATCCATATAATGGAATACTGTGTGGCTGTAAAATTATATAGTTTAGAGAAGAATAATGACATTGAAATATTTTCACAATATATAACAATTAAAGTGAATTCCAAAAATATGCATATAGTGCAATTCAACTTTTACAATCAAATTTATGAGTATTTTAGGAAGGGGCAAACAAATTTCTTAGGTGTTAAAGTAATTTGTTGAAAGTCCTTTATGGTAGGACCACTCAAGTACATTGAGTTCTTATGTTAGTAAAACCACCTCAATTCAGTGCAAAAAGTAAAATGAAACTTAAGCCTAACCAGTCAGAAATTGCCAATAATTCCTAATTAGAGATTTTCCACTGGATTATATCCAAATAAGACAAACACCTAGCTGTAGTTAAGTAATTTCCTTATTTTGCTTCTACATTCAGCTTTTAAAAGCCTGCTGCTCCTGCTGCTAAATGGTTTTCCTCTGAACCTCCATTAATTTTGTCTTGGGACAAGCAGTCCCCTCTTCACACTTGTAGAATCTTAAATTTCTAGTCTATGAGTCTTTGGGAGGAAAATCAATGCAAAGTAGAAGTTCTGTGCTTGATAGGAGCAGAGAAATCTCAGGTGGGAACTAACTAATTTACATCAGGTTGGAACTCCCCATTGGCATAAAGCTATGCATTATTGTCTGTCAATATCCCCTTCTAATGCTGCTTCCCCTTCAAAGGAGATCAGAAACTAAGGAGTTATTTTGTGGAGCTGGGTGAGTAATCATACTCCCTAATACCTGGGGCTCAAAACCTAAGGATCACCTACTACCGGTTTCCTGAGCTCACTGCTACTAAATGGAACTGGTATCTGGACTTTCCCTATGCACACTGCCTTATACAGTAACCAGTCCTTCCCAGAGGAAGAAGGAGCTTATAGGCAAAAATGAGAAATTTAAGGAGTGTAACTATTTCTAAGCCATAGCACCCTGGCATGTGGTTTTGTCAGATCTGTGAAGCTAAGCAGGGATGGCCCTGGTTAGTACCTGGATAGGAGACTGCCTAGAAAGACCAAAGTTGCTATAAGTTTGGGAGAAGGACCTGACAGACCACTACTAAACTACTCAGCAATCAAAAACTGAATGAATAGCAGAAAAGCACTGACAACAGTTCCAGGGATGGCATGGTGTCTGGTAGTGTCTCTTCTGCTGTACATAGGGTTGCTATGAGTCAGACCCAACTTGACAGCACCTAACAACAACTATTTATAAGAGAAATATCTTGGTGTACTCCAGACCATCTAGACAAGAAATATTACAAGAAAAAGACCATGAAATTAAAATAACTTAATCACATCAAGAGAGACAGAGAAAAAATTAAGGATGTGAAACACGAATAAAGAAATATGGGGGAGGGGGTACAAGGACAGTAGATATATAAAGCAAAAACAATAATGAAGAAAATAACACAATATAAGTAACAGAATATGTACAGCAAAGAATGAACTAGAGCATCAGATAACTATTTAGGAAATCTTCCAGAGAAAAGGAGAAAAAGATTTTATATAGAGCACAAAACAGAAAAGTTGATATGTAGACTTGAAGTAGACATATTAAAAGGCAAACACTCTCTCAAATCTTACACAATCCCATGTACTAACCAACCTTCTATTTCAGAAAAGATACCCACGTAGTAGTCCACACAAACATCTCAGAAGCTGGCTTCTGCTGTGAAACAAGATGCAAGATGTATCTGGGCAAAACTGGTTCAGCCATGTTGACCCACTTTTCCTCCCCAGACTCATTTCCATTCCATTGTGGTACATTATCCCAGGAAAATTCCCTCTCACCAGTGCCATCTTAGTTCCCTCCCCAACCCCACCTGGACTGGACTGCAGCCCATATAAATATTTAAGGAAGGCAGTTCCCTGTCTCCAAAATGAACTGAACCCACTCCCCAGAATAAGCCAAGAACAATCCTTCTACTCATTAACTCAAATTCTTCCCTTTTCCCCTTTGCCCTCAAAAGCATTATCAGCCTTTGGTGGGATTGAGAATGGATTTTTCAGTCTTTCTCTTTGCTTCTCTGGTCAAGAATAAACATTCCTTCATTGCTCCATTAGAGCTTGTTTTTGTTACTGGTTCTGTGATTCTGAAGGGGGAAAAATATCTAGTTTGGGGACAGAAATTGGTATCAGAGAAAGAAATGAAATTTCAGAAGAAAGAAGATGAAGGAATATGTAAGGAAATATTAAGGATACGCCTGCAGCCATAGCCCTGTGGTGACTGATCCCACCAGATCTTGGAAGTTAAGCAGGGTCGGGCCTGGTTAGTACTTGGAGGGGAGACCTCCTGGGAATACCAGGTGCTGTAAGCTTGGGAGAAGGACTTGGCAATCGCTCCCCAAAGCAATCAGCCATTGAAAACCCTATGAACAGCAGAGAAGCACTGACAATAATGTTTCACCTGCCATACATAGGGTTGCTATGAGTTGGATACTGACTTGATGGTACCTAACAACAACAATAAGGATACAATTTCTAGAATTAAAAGAAAATTAAACAATATAAATTGAAAGGAGAAAGATGAAGGAGGGATCCCAAATATCTAGTCAATTTATAATAAAATTTAATACCAGATTAGTTTAGAAACTAAAATTGTACAGAGTTTTAATTATTTACAAAGAACAAATTCAATGTTAGGTTGATAAGACACTTTCCATAAGAAGAAGAAAACTAAGGATTAGTTTTCTCTCTCTCTTTTCTTTTCTTTTTTTTTTCTATTTTTTTTTTCTCTTGCAGTACTGGGCATGAGATTTGAACCCAGAGCCTCCATGGAGCCACACTCCCATAGTTACTTTTATATTTTCTATTTTCAAATAGAGTCTGGCTAAATTGTACAAGCTGCCTCTGGCTTTAAGCCTCTGCATCTCAAACCACTGGGATTATATTTGTCAGCCACAGAGTCCAGCTTAAAGAGGTTTTTTGGTATACTTCATTTGTCATTATTATTAAACAATTTAATAAAAATTACTTCTAGGCAAAATGTCAGTTTTGCTACACAAAGACGCATTTGAAACAATTTGAAATGAAATAACTGAAAAGGAAGAAAAAATTCAAGAGATGTTTAAATATTCAAGATGGCAAACATAGTTCCAAATATATACTTATGATAAAATTATATGCACTAACGTCAATATTTAAAAGAAAAAGAATAGGGATTTAGATTTATAAAGTTCCTAACCAGACACAGGTTCTTGTTTTTCAGAAGATACTTAATCTACAAGAGTACTAAAAAATTTGAATGTAAAGACTGTTAAAAGATATGAGACAAATAAAACCAAAAGAAAGCTACTATAACCTGTTAAAGCCAGAGAAAACAAACAACAAATAAAAAATACTATTAGGGAGGCTCATAACCTAGTATTACAACAGGTTTTATTGACTAAGTGTATGCAGCAGTTTTAAAGTTTATACATAGGAGGCTGAAGTTGATAAAACTACACAAGGGAATACTTTAATGATAATAATTGATGTATTTTCTTCCATAGTTACTGACAGAGAAAACAGACAATGAATAAAAAATCTGAAAAATAAGAGTTAACAAGAGTGGCTTACTGAACATTCAGCATTTTATAGCTCATATTTTTTTTAAAAAGGTGGATGTTTTCCCCTCCTAACTCTCAGAAAATTTAAAAAAATTTGTCAATACTGGACCACAATTTAAGGGATAGATTGTGAAACAGTATGAGATTTTAGAAGAAGAACTTAGTAATAAATAGAAAAACAGCATTGCTTTTTCAGCTCTCAGAATTCAAGGAAAATACAGGGCAGTAATATCAGTCAACTGCCTTCATTTTGTTTCCTTTGTTTTATTGTCATTTATTATTATATTATTTTCATAGATGATTTTTTGTCTTTCTGTAATTTTGTATGGCTGGTTTTGTTTGTTTACTGACTCTATCTTACCAAAGTCTCTTAAATCTCATATTGCTTTTCATATTTTAAATGGCAGAACATCAACTTATATTATTACATAACCTCTAAATTCAGCTGCTCTATGCTTATAACATTAAAAGGCCAAAGAAAGGAAAAATAAAACAAGGGAAAAATATATAGACTTAGGGTAATTACCCTATAGTGGTTGTTAGGTGCCATCAAGTTGGCTTTAACTCATAGTGACCCTATGAATGAAACACTACTCAACACTGTGCCATACACACAATGGTTTTATGCTTGAGCCCATTGTTGCAGTCACTGTGTCTCTTCTCATTTTGAGTTGTGCCACATCAGCAAAAAGAGGTCCCAAGGGCTTTACTCCATTCCTGTCATTAAGGTCAACTCTACTTTGAGGAGGCGACTCTTCCTCAGTCATCATCTTTTAATTACCTTCCAGCCTGTGGGCCTCATTTTCTGGCACTATATTTGATAGATGCTATTCATAGGGTTTTCAATGGCTAATTGTTTTAGGAGTGTGCTGCTGGATCCTTCTCCCTAGTCTGTCTTAGTCTGGAAGCTCAGCTGAAACCTATCCACCAGCGGTGGCCCTGCTATTAACTGAAATATTGGTGGCATAGGTTTATCACAGCAATATGCAAGCCCCCAGAGCACCACAAGCTGACAGAAGCATAAGGGAAGTTAATTACTTAGGAGTGTTAAAGGGCAAAATATAGCATCAGTGGATATTTATAATCAAAACCATTAAAGGGGATATTTGAATGTTTATAAAAACAGATTTACAATCTATAATTATAAAATTTTAGTCTCAGATTCTGCAGAGGATAAAAAAATTAACACAACACAAAAAGGATTTTGTGTGAGCATGATATATGAGTTCCATGATAAATGCTAACATATTCGTATAGTGTATGATTTAGTCAACAACATGGTTTCCTTTTCACAAGATAGAGTTTTAAAATGGAACTAAACAGGAGTGTCACTGCTATGTCTTACTGGAATTACTCAAAATTACTCTTCTAATTCTTTGTTCTTAACAAGAGTTTTTACTTATTCATTGCCAGCTGGAAGGGAACGAGTATACAGAAATCACGCTTAGAAGTAAAGGAGAATTCATTGAGGGACACAGCTTTTTTGGCTGGTAATTTGCCTGATTAGTTGCATATAGCATATGTGTTCATGTTTTTCTTAGATTTCTCTTGTGTGTACTTCCAGATCATGTGTCTTTTTTTTCCATGTGTTTCTCATCTTTATCCTTTCTCCCCCTTGGAAAGAAAATGTTGCCTATGACAACTGATGTTATATTTTTAGCACATTTATATTATTTGCTCACTATTCTTTTTTTTTCCAGAGAGGTGGAATGAAACCAAAATATATTCCTGCATCAGCCAAATGTCATCCTCACTTCTCTCCATTAAAAACCCTGGTTCACTTTTTGAGAATCTATGCCAGAGACCAGAGAAAATTTCACGTAAAGTTCGGGTAAGATAATCTATTTTTACTCAGTCCAAAATGTCAATCAGGATTATGTTACTTTTCTAAATACTTTTTAAAACATTACACACACACACACACACACACACACACACACACGTGAACATACATATATTTACCAGGAAAATTTTTTTGAGTTCTAACTTTACTTTTGAAATTAAGACTCTCAGAAAATCCAGGATATATGTAATTATAAACAACTATTTTTATTGCTTATGCCTATTTTGGCTTTTCTGTTTTTAAATTCCAATTTTTCATAATGAGAATACACATAAACTTGAAATTTGAAGAAAGTGTTTGCATCTGTTGCTGTTAGGTGCCATCGAGTCATATAAGACTCATAGTGACCCTCATAGGGTTTTCAATGGCTGATTTTTGGGGGATTGCCTTGGGAATGAATTTCCATGTCCTTCTCCCATTTTTGCAGTGCTGGGAATCAACCCAGGACCTCAGAGACTGCAGAGCAGCGCTCTACCAACTGAACTAAATCCCAGCCCATCACTTGAAATTTAGGGGACATAATTTCAAAATTCATTTTATTTTTCCATATTTAATTACATTAGTAATTTCAGTGCCATTGAGTTGGATCTGATTCTTAGAGACCCTATGTACTACGGAAGAAAACACTACCCAACACTGTGCCATGCATATGATCATTTTATGTTTGAGTCCAATATTGCAGTCACCATGTTTTTTCTCATTTTGAGTCATGCCACTTCTGCAAAAGGAGGTCCCAGCAGCTTTATTCCATTCCTGTTATTAAGGCCAACTCTACTTTGAGTAGGCAACTCTTCCCCAGTCACTTCTTGAATGCCTTCCAGCCTGGGGGGCTCATTTCCCAGCACTATAACTTGACAGTGCTTCCCTGCTACTCATGGAGTTTTCAATGGCTAATTGTTTTTGGAGTAGGCTGTCTGATCCTTCTCTCTAGTCTTCCTTAGTCTGGAAGCTCAGATGAAACCTGTCTACTATGGTGGCCCTGTTGGTATCTCAGATACGAGTGGCATAACTTTCATTATCACAGCAAAACATAAGACCCCACAGCTGACAGACATGTGGTGGATATTGGTTTTAGTCTCCATGAACATAGAATCCTACAGAGTGAATATCCAATATAAATTAGAAAGTATGTAAGCAAGAGGCTCATTTAGTACAGGAAAGCTAAATCTTTGTACTAGTTATCAAGCTACTGTCTCTCAATTTCCAGTCCTGCTTTCTATAACCTGTTTGGTAATGGTAGGGTTTGCATTCTCTAGCCAGGTTTCTCTTTTGCCTGATGGCTATGCCCATGTCAGTAGGGGAGGGCAGAAAGAAAGACAGGGGCTGAAAAAATGTGCATATGGTGAAGAGACTATTAATTGCCGTATATAACCATTTCCCAATTAGCCTTACTAATAGAACTTAATATGGCAATAGTCCTGTATATTTCTCAGATACACTTGATGCTAGTTTTACCAGCAAAGCAATAGCTGAGTTTGGTTGATGAAGTGTTTCAGAAGTGTAAAGTGAAATTTTCATGGTGTCTAACTGAAAAGCAGTGGGTGGAAATTACACTTCTAGGAAGGACTTATAAGATAGCAATAGAATAGCACTTCTGCTGAAAAAAAAATCCTTTAAAATTCACAGAAAATACAGAAGTAAAATGTTTAATGACAGTTAAGAGCTACTGAGACAATAACCAGACTAATCCTCCAAAAAGTAAGAGCTAAAGAAAGGTTGTCAGGATCTCAGCTAAGTTGGAGAGACAGAGTTGGGCTGCTTAATGTTAAAATAGCCCAATAAAGCAATAATGAAAAATGAAAGAGTTAATCCTCTCATCATTTAAAGACATGGTATAAGCAAGAGGCTTGTTATTATTTTTGATTTTAGGTGCCTTAGAGTCAGGTCCGACTCATAGCAACTCTATGTACAACAGAACAAAACACGCCCTGACACTGTGCTATGCCTGGCACAATGTCAGTGCTTCTCTGCTATTCAGAGGGTTTTCTATAGCTGATTGTTTCAGGAGTGAGCTGTCAAGTCCTTCTCCAAAGCCGACAATACCTGGTAGTCTTAGGCAGTCTCCCATCCAAGGACTAACCAGTCTCAACCCTGATTAACTTCCACGATCAGATGAGATCAGATGCGAGAAGCACAAGTCTAAAACCAGAAAAGTGGCTGGCATGCCCTGTTCCATTTTCCCCCATGAAATGTGTACAAGTCAAGGCCCAGGTGGATAAGCACAGATATAAAAGTAGCCTCACTATTGATGGAGATTCAAACAAAAGGGCTTAGGGAAGAGGGAAAGCTAGAAGTGGAAAAGTACCTGGTATTAAGTCAGAATAAAGAAAAAGTGTCTTTGAGGTTCCCTCTTCTTCCCCCTATAAGGAGATTTCTACAGAGGAACCTGAAGAGGATCTCTGAGATCTAACACATCAGGAAAAAAAAAAACCTTAAAAATGAAGGCACCAAGGCTAGCCATGTAAATATGCTACAATTCCTTTCAGAGACAACAATTATATGGCTGCACCATGAGTGGGGCTGGGAAGGTCAGCTCTTCCCTTGAGATCTGTGAGGCAAAGTCTTTGTAATTGCATGTGGCTACACCCAAACAATGCACATTTGGAGCTAGATTCCTCAAAGGAGAATTAATTTTTACTCTTGTGTCAACTGATGACTCCAGACAGGAGAAAGAAGAGAGTCAGTATGTGGAATTTAGCTCATGGAGGATGCTGCTGGAATATACAAGAACCAACAGTTATGGTGGAGTTTTGTCACAGGAAATTAAAAGGCTGAATGGAATACCTCTGAGAAACATTAACAGGACTATCAACAAACAGTCTCATAAGATGATAATTATAGTCTCATAAGAAGAAGATATTGGGGTAACACTATCTCCCTTTGAAGGCATGCCATCAATGACCTGAACACCTCCCACTATGCCCCACCAACTAAAGGTTCCATCACTTCCCAATAGCACCACAATGGGGACCATGCCTTTAACACATGGCCTGTGAGTGACATTCCAAACCATGACGTCATCTTCCTAACACAGTTACCAAGTTCACTTCTTTTGTAAAGAGGATGTTAGTAATCTTCTTGGCTTATCAAAATTGAGTATCTGACCTCTGGATGCTTTGTGACTTTCCAGACTGACATTCTCATTTCAGGCTGGAACAATTCAGACTTAATGGTTAAGTCCGTGTGAAATACCACCACAATCCTCATATGTCAAATTGAAATGGTACATTCAGCATTACAGCTTATCTTTATATTAAAAATTGACAAATATACTTTAAGTAGAATCTTATTACCCATTCTGCCTCATACAGTAAACCCACTGGCTCAATAGGGCTCTGTTCAAAGATGATTTGGCAAAACTGAAACTTGTTTTCTGTTCAGCTATTTCAGAGCTCAAAATGGCAACGTTTCCTTCCTTTAGTAACTAGAATTCATGGCTATTCTCAAGGACAATATTAGACTTGGTAAACTTTATATTTACCTATGCTTTATTTCTAGTTCACTTTATTCCTTTGGATAAATCCATATGATTATCAGGTAACATTTTCTCCTAGCTAAAGGGCTTCCTTTCCCCTACAAGTCTGTCAGTTTGACATACTGTGGGGGCTTGCATCACACAGAGTCATTTTGCAAAAAACAACTGGTGAATGACCAACCATTTGAAGAGGTTGCATATGATGAGGAACCAATGATAATGAAGGATGAAGTAACAGCTTTCTTGAAGGAATTGGTGAAACACAAGGCTCTAGGAATTGATGGAATATGAATAGAGATGTTTCAACAAATACATGCAGCACTGGAGGTGCTAACTTGTTTATGCTAAGAGATTTGGAGAACAGCTACCTGGCCAAATCACTGGAAGAGATCCATATTTGTGTCTATTCCCAAGAAAGAGATCTAACTGAATGTGGAAACTATCAAATCATATCAATAATATCACAGGAAGCAAAATTTTAATATAGATCATTCAAAAGCCACTGCAGCAGTACATAGACAGGAAACTGCTGGAAAATAAAGCTAGATTCAGGAGGTGGTGGGGAACCAGGGACATCATTGCTGATGTCAGATGGATATTAGCCAACAGCAAAGAATACCAAAAAAGGTGTCTATCTATGCCTTATTGACTATGCAAAGGCATTTGACTGTGTGGATCATAACAAATTATGGAAAATATTGCAAAGAATGAGAATACCAGAGCACCTAATTGTACTCATAAAGAATCTGTACATGGACCAGGAGGCAGTCTTTGGAACAGAACATGAAGCACTATTTGGTTTAAAATTGAGAAAGATGTGCATCAGGGCTGTATCCTTGCATCATATCCTTCAATTTAAATACTGAGCAAATAATCCAAGAAGCTAGGCTTTATGAAGAAGAACACGACATCAGGTTTGGAGGATGGATCATTAACAACCTATGTTATGCAAATAACACAATTCTGCTTGCGGAAAGTGAAGAGGATTTGAAACATTTACTGATGAAGATCAAAGAACATAGCCTTCAGTATGGATTGTGACTGAACAACAAAACAAAAATCTTTAAAACTGGGTCAGTAAGCAACTTCATGATAAATGGAGGAAAGATTGAGGATGTCTAAGATTTTGCTTTACTTGGTTCTACAATCAACAACCATGGAAGCAGCACTGAAGAAATCAAAAGACACATTGAATTGGGAAAAGCTGTAGCAAAAAGCCTCTTTAAAATATTCAAAACAAAGGCGTCACATGGAAGACGAAGTTACGCTTGACTCATGCCATGGTATTTTCAGTTGCATCATATGGTTGTGAAAGCTGAACACTAAACAAGAGAGACAGGAGAAGAATTGATGCCTTTGAACTATGGTGCTGGAGGCAAATATTGAATATACCATGGACTGCCAAAAGAACCAACAGATCTGTCTTAAAAGAAGTGCAACCAAAGCACTCTTTGGAAGCAATGATGGCTAGCCTGCATCTTATGTATTTTGGACATGTAGTCAGGAGGGACCAATCCTTGGAGAAGCCCAGCATGTTAAGGTGAGTGGCAGGTCAACAAGAAAAAGGAACACCCTCAACTACATGGATTGACACAGCATCTGCAACAAAGGGCTTAAAAACAAATGAGATCATGTACTTGGCACAGAATTGGGGAGTGTTTCATTCTGCTACACATAGGATCGCCATGAGTTGGACCTGACTCAATGGTACCTAACAACAACAACAACAACAACAACAACAACAACAACAACAACGGGCTTCCTTTAATATTTCTTCTAGTGAATTATCGCTAGTCAGGAGTTTCTCAAGCTTTTGCAAATTTGAAAAAGTGTTTATTTTACTTTTAGTTTTGACACATAGTTTCTGGATAAAAAATTTTAGACTGACTTTTTCTTTCTCTTATAAAGATGTTGCTCCATCTTTTTCTAGCTTGCAGTCTTTAGATGATAAATCTATTATTATACTCTTGTTTTTTCTCTATTAATATCTCTTTGACATTGTATCGGACACCATGGACATCATGATAAATTAAGAGAAAAGAAGAAGGAAAAAGACCATAAAAAAGATGTTAAATTATCCTTTTATTCCCCTTCAGCTGAGAGATTGTTCAAGTAGGAAATCCAACACAATATACTTAATTAGTAAAATTAATAGGTGGATTTTGGATAGTATAATTAATACACAAAAATACATTTATACTAGTGCCAAAATAAAAAAAGCTAGGAATAAATACAATACAAGACATCTAAGGCTTAATGTCTGAAGAAATATACCACATTCATGGATCAAAAGACTCAATAAAACTGCAAATTACTTTATAGTGACAAAAAAGCAGATCAGTGATTGCAGAAGATTAGGAATTAAGAGAAAGATAAATGACAAAGGGAATAAAATTTTCTAATATAATTAAAATGTTCAATATCTTGATTGTATTGATGATTTTGTAAGTATATATATTTTGTTGTTGTTAGGTGTCATCCGCCCAGATCGGATTCATAGTGAACCTATGCACAACAGAACAAAACATTGCCTGATGCCACGCCTTGACCAGCACTATGTCAGTGCTTCTCTGCTATTCATAGGGTTTTCCATGGCTAATTGTTTTGGCAGTGGGCCATCGGGTCCTTTTTCCAAGCCTATAGTACCCAGTATTCCCAGGCAATCTTACATCCAATACTAACCAGGTCTGATTTTGCTTAGCTTCCGAGATCAGATGAGATCAGATGCCAGGGTGGTATGGATGTAGACATGAGTATATGTAGGATGCAAAAAAATGATAAAATTGTATAGTTCAAACATGTAAGTTTTATTGTACATTACATCTCAATAAAATTATAAAAAATATGATAGTAATTTTCATTTGAATAATACTGCAATCAGTATTTTCCATGCTATATTAAATGTCAAACTGAAAATATTAACATTTAGTAAAAGGTTTCTATACCTACTATTTAATATTTTCTATGCTTCTTTTTACATTAATTTTACATAAATGTTGGCAGATTTAAGTTGCTTATGAGTTAAGTATACTGAATTCTCCATCATTTTATATTCTCTAACGTACACATAAATTACTCATTCTCAATCAAGACTGAGGTGTTTTTTGCCCTTTGCTCCTTCAGGGAATATTTGGCAATGTCTGGAGATATTTTTCATTGCCAAAAATATCTAGAAACATGCCATTGGCGCCTATTGGGTAGCAGACAAATATGCTGCTAAATATTTAACAGTGCACAGCACAATCCCTACAACAAAGAATTATCCATGCCAAATCTCAGTAATTACAAGACTTAGAACATTTGATGTAAATTATTATTTACTTATTTCTTATATTGAATAGTAGAAATGACTCAATATAGACAAAATCCATTTTAAAAACATAAAAATACAAATAATTTATTACAAGTTACTTTTATCTCAGTAACAGAATACAGTGAAAGTTTACAATATAAACTATTTTG
>VMDO01018445.1:0-42181 GCA_007922755.1 Pedetes capensis
CTTTGTTATAAGTGGGATTAAACAGATTAATTTGCACCATTAAGGTGTTAAATGCATTAATTAAAAACTTTGCTAAAGCACAGTATGTCTTTGACTAAAACCTGTGTGAGTGAGACACACACTGAATTTCAAGTGTGTTATTTCATTACACTTCTTTTTCTGCCTATTTTGAATAAAGAGGGGCATTCTTGTCAGCTCCAGATACATCCCACCATTTTCACCTAGTGAGAAACTTGGAATCAATAGGTTCTGAAAGCAGATTAGTTCTCCCTAATGGTGAAATCCTTTATCAAAGTTCAAGATTGAAAGGCAGTGGAATATGTATCACTGTGGTTCTTTTCAATTTCTTAGACTTAAGAAAAAGCCATAAAGTCTCCAAATTCAAACTGTAGAATTGACCACGATTTTCATGTGGTTTGCACCTTGAAGAGAGACATTCTTTTTGGAATGTCTGCTGAAATTCTGAAAACTTACAGGCTAAAAATAGATTTTTCAATGGAGGAATGCGGAGTTTCCACTTCATACTTCAGAAGGAATAGTGGCAAAAACATGAAGTTCAACCAATTGTCCATTTATTATTTCTCCTGGTGAAGTCCCATAGCAAGTGTCCTTGACTGGCACAAATATTTTAAGCTGGACCAAGGGTCAACAAGGGTTAGTTGAGAAACCTTTGGACCCCACCCTGTGCTAAGTCCTGGAGGTGAAAATAAGAAGTTTGGAACTCAGTTCTTCCTCTTGCCAGCATGTAGTCAAGCAAATAAAAATACAAGCTGGAAATAATGAATCACCACTCTAAGGAAGGCTTTGCTGATTGCCAATGATTTGTTCAGACACTCCTCCAAAGAGGTTCCATAGAGGAAGGTGTGTTCTCTGTGATTGAGGTCTTCAGAAAGGACTTCAAGGAAGAAGAGGGGTAGAGTAAATTTTTCTCATTAGAGGTAAAAGTCACATGCTATCTTTAACACCTTCATTTAAGTATATAGTATATATGCAAATATACTAGCATATGTTCAATGTTTATAATTTGATGAGTTTGGACAGATCCTATAAACCATTACCTGAATCAAGGTAAGAAGTATATCCATTCCTTTTAACACAGTCCTTGTGAAATTGTGTGTTTTATTTGGTTCTGTTTTGTTTTGGTGAAAAGAACATTTAATATGAGATCTGTTCTCTTAACAAACTTTTAAGAACACAATAGAGTATTATTAACTATAAGCATTATATTGTGTGGAAGATATCTAGAACTCACTCACCTTGAATAACTGAAACTATTTATCCATTGAGCAACCACTTCTGCTGCCAGCAGCTACTGTTCTATTCTCTGCTTCTATGATTTTGACTCCCTCACTTGTCAGTTTGCTGTACTGTGGGGCCTTGTATGTTGCTATGATGCTGAAAGCCATGCCATGGTTATTACAGATACCAGCTGGGTTACCCATGGTGGACATGTTTCAGCTGAACTTCCAGACTAAGACAGATTAGGGAGAAGGACGTGCCAGCCCAGAAACAGCCATTGAAAACCCTATGAATAGCAAAGAAACACTGTCAGATATAGTGCCAGAAAATGAGCCCCCCAGGTTTGAAAATACTCAAAAGACAAGTGGGGAAAAGTTGCCTCCTCAAAGTAGAGTCTATCTCATGACTGGAATGTAGTAAAGCCCCAAGGATCTCCATTTGCTGATGTGGCACCACCCAAAATGAGAAGGAACAATTGTAAACATCCATTATTAATTGAAATGTGGAATGTAAGTAGTATAAATTATTTGCTGAGCAATTTGCTGAGTACAATTATTTGCTGGGCAAATAATCTGAGAAGCTGGACTTTATTAAGAACAGCATGGCATCAGAACTGGAGGAAGACTCATTAACAACCTGCACTATGCAGATGACACAATCCTGCTTTCTTAAACTGGAGAAGATTTGAAGCATTTACAGATGAAGACCAAAGAACACAGCTTTCAGTATGGATTACATCTCAACATTAAGAAAATAAAAATCATTACAACTGTGTCAGTAAGCAACTTCATAATAAATGGAGAAAAGATTGAAGCTATACAAGATTCTGCTTTACTTGGTTCTACAATCAACAACCATAGAATCAGCAGTCAAAAACTTAAAAGATGCATTGCATTGTGAAAAGCTGTTGCAGAAAACCTCTTTAAAGTATTGAAGAGTAAAGAGGTTATATGGAAGACGAAAGTGTGCCTGACTCATGTTATGGTATTTTCAGTCACATCATATGGTTGTGAAAGCTCCATATTAAATAACAGAGACAGGAGAAAAATTGATGCTTTTGAATTATGGTACTTGAGATAAATATCAAATATGCCAAAGACTGCCAAAAGAAGCAAGAGATCTATCCTAGAGGAAGTGCAACCAGAGTGTTCCTTGGAAGCAAGGATGGCTAGATTGTGTCTTATATATATTGGGTATGTTTTCAAAATGGACCAATCTCTGGAGAAGGACATGATGTTTGGAAGAGTAGTGGGTCAATTCATACAAGGAAATCCTTCAACTAGATGGATTAATGTAATGGCTGCAACAATGGACTTAAACATGAAAAGGTTTGTATGCCTGGGACAGTGTCAGTGAGTGTTCTGTTTTATTGTACATAGGGACACTACAAGTTGGACTGACTCGACATCACCTAACAACAACAAAAACATGATTTTGACTTTTTTAGATACATGTAGTTGAAACCATGTGGTATTTGTCCTTTGTGCCTGGCTTATGTTACTTTTTATGTCCTGTTGTGATGCCTCTTATAAAAAGAAGTAACATATAAAGATAAGTGTTGCTAAGGAGCTGGATAAATTGGTATAGCAGCTATGGCAAACAGCATGATCATTCCTCAAAAAATTAAAAATAGTATTCCCATTTCATACATCAGTTGATGTATTTATGTGCCCAAAAGGATGAAATTGAGATCTCAAAGACATATCTGCATTCCCATATTCTTTGCAGCATTATCAATAAAAACAAAATGTGGACACAATCTAGTGTCCATTGATGATAAAGTGAGTAGGTAAATAACATAAAGTATCACACAGTATATCCCACCCCAGAATATTACTTAGCCTTAAAAAAGGTATGTACTATTTAATTCTGCATTTTTTAAAAGTAGCAAACACTGTCTAGATCATTGGAGGTAGCTAAGAATGTTAGTTCACTCAAATGGAAGTGGATCAAAGTAGTTTCTCATTTGTAGTTATATGAATGGCATAGGAGATATATAATGTTCTTTCTAAATGTGATTTTATACGTTTTTCAGGATGAATTTCTCAGCATCATTGGGGTCACAGAATGTGGGGCCTGAGGGTAGGTCTTAGTCTGAATGAAATGAATTTCCAGTTTCCCTCTGACTCCAGGTGAGTAACTTTGTTTTCTGTGCAGGCTACTCTCACTCCCCACTGCTGAACAGGGGAAGGCCCCTGGCTATTTTTACAATCCTCTAATTTCTATGTGATTTTTGCTTTCATGTCACACAGAAACCAGCACCTGTGAGGAATATAAAATGTCTCTGTCCTTCTGAAAGTTTTCTGTGAAGGTTACTACTTCAAACCATAGACTGAATTCACTCCAAGTGCTTTTTCAGACCCTATGTAGGGGCAAAACACTGAAATTAATTGCAATGAACAGAATGTATCCTCTTAAATTTATATGTTGATATCTGAACCTCCCAGTTGAGGGCTTTAGGAAGCGGAGCCTTTGCAAGGTGATGAGGTCATGCGTGTGGTTCCCTTAGGATGGATCAGTGCCCTGATAAAGAGATGCCTCTCAACCCCATAAGGACAGGTGAAGATGGTGAGAAGACAGCAGTCTGTAACAGAGAAGAGGACCCACACCAGAAACTGACCATCCTACCACCAAGCTCTCAGGCCTGCAGCCTCTGGAGCAGTCTGTGAGGAGCAGACTTCTGTGTTCCATAAGCCCCCCAACCTGTAGCACTTTGTTACAGCAGCCTGAGCTGACTGATACACTGGTGAGGTTCCTTAGAGTTGCCTCCAGACTCCACCATCTTCATCCTCACCTGCCATGGTGCCTTTTTATTCTGAATGTCCATAAGATCAACTCCTTCCCTTACTTCATACTTCCTTGTTCTTCAAGACATGGAGAGTAAAAGCCAAAGTCTTAAGTGTGGTCTACAAACCTCTTCATGATCTGGCCCTTGCCCACATGGAGGCTCTTTCATGCCATTACCCTTCTTCTCACTACTTTCTAACCAAAACTTTGCCCTGATCCTTGAGCACAGCAGTCCTAGCCTCCCTGTGTGGGTTTCCCCAGGTAGTGTGTGGTTTGGAATATGGAATGTAAAGCCAGACTCCTGGGGTCCCATCAGAGCACTGCTGTTATCAGCTCTGTGACCTTTGACAGTTCATCTTGCCCCTATGCCTCAACCTTCTAATCTATAAATTGGAAATAATGGTAGAAACTACCTCATTGTAGGGTTGCTATGAGTATTGAATAAGTTATACTGACAATGCTTAAATCATTGCCTGTGTGTTTAGTAAAGACTTGGTGTCAGGAGGCTGCCTGACATGGTCTTCCCTCACCTCCCACTAAATGGCCTTCACGTTACTCAAATGTAACTCCAATTCTACTGCTCCAGAAAGTCCCCTATGCCAATTTTGTTCAGGTATTTGTTTTCCAAGTAGTCCACAAGTTCTCTGGAGCTTCTGGGGAGGACTGTTGATTAATATCAGCTTGTTCTGATAATCCTTCCCTTCTTGTCAAGGATGGATGTAGTTTGGTCACATGATTCCAGCTAAGCTCATGGAAGCTGGAGTGTTTAAGAGGCTCCTTCCCTCCTAAGGAAGGAAACAAGAAAGCACCAACCTTCTTTTGACCCTGATGAGTGAGAATCTGATGCTCAGAGCTGTGAGTGGCATCATATATCCAAGAAGGGGAAGCCAGAATATTCCAGAGCCTGACACTGTTATTGCTGTATCAACCATCCCAGAACTTCCTCCCTCCACGTTTCATTATGTGAGCAGTGGTCCTCTACCGGAAATGATTTGAGTGGGAGTTTTCAGTATGATTCCTAAGTGATGCTCCTCTATAGCCACCCTAGATAAATTGGCCCAGCACCTCCCTCCACCAGTTGTTAATTTTAATTGTCGTCAGATATGATTATTTACATTATCACATTTTTGCCAAATGTTTTTGTCTGTCTTCCCCTGTATTGGAATGAGACCTTAAAAAACCAGAGATCAACCACCTTCTCTATTCCTATGTCTGTGACAGCAACTGGACCATACTTGAAGGCATGCATTCAATTGGAAAAAGAAAAAGAAAAAGAGGGGGAAAAGAAGGTCAGAATCAGAAGTCTAGAGCCGTTTACATGTATGTTCAAGCTGCTTAAGTGCTGGATGACTATGGGAGAGTTTCTTTTCAGAAACTAATCATGTTTATTAAAATGTATCCTATATTAAACTATAATGAAGTTTTGGTAAAGGTAATAGGTGAGAGAACTTTATAAATAGAAAAGCAATACATATATGTAAAGGAGTATTATATTTGTTTTATGAGTAATGCACAGTATTCATCTCAAATTATTTGTCACTATTACAAAAGTCACAAAAGATTACACTTAAGTAAAGCATTCAAATTTGACTTTCCAAGTTACTTATTGACATGAATCAAAAGTTCTCTACCAGCATAGTGCTGTTATATTTATTTTTCTGGAGTATTAAACCTGAGTTTTCAAACAAATGCTGGCAAGAATGTGGAGAAAAAAATGAACTCTTATACACGTTTGGTGGGACTGTAAATTACTACAACCGCTGCTAGGAACAATATGGAAGCTCCTCATAAAATTAAAAATAACATTGCCATATGATCCATCTTCCCCACTCCTGGATCTAGATGCAAAAGTAATGAAATCAGCATATAAAGCATACCTGCATGCCCATGTTTATTGCTGCACTATTCATAATAGCTAAGGCATAGAATTAGCCTCGGTGTCCAACAACAAATGAATAAAGAAAATATGAACAGATGAATAAAGAAAATGTTATCATTTGCAGCAAAATGGATAGAACTGGATACTATGGTAAGTGAAACAAGGCAAATACAGAAAGACAAGTACTACATGTTCTCCCTCACATGAGGAAATTAAAGAAAAATGGACCTGAAAGTAGAATTGTTATTACTAAGAGCTGGGTGGAGTACCCAGGGTGAGGGTGAGGCCATGGTGGGGATAAGGGTTAGCGAGTAGGGGATGAGTCCAGGGTAGAAGACCGGTGGTTAGATATGGACAGTGCACACTGTATCCATGTAGGAAAATATCACACTGAATCCCATTAATATGTACAATTAATATATGCTCATTTTTTTAGCTTGCCTCACTTTTATGAACACTGCAAAAGATTTTTTTCTTTCAGTGTATTTTATAAGAAATGTTTCATTCCTCAATCAAAAAAAAAAAAGCCAGGAAAGGAAAGGTAAGCTTTAACAGAGGCAGTACTAGATCAAAGAAAAATAAAAGGTACTTTCATTCCTATCTCACTCGCCAAAATAAATCTATTTTTAAAAGCATATCCTATCTCTAGCTATATGCTGTATTTCCTCTTTTTAAAAATTCAAATCCACAGCCAGGCACCATGGTACCCATCCATAATCCTAGTGACCCTGGAGGAGGAGGCAGGAGGATTGCAAGTTTGAGGCAGAGGCAGCCTGCACCACATAGCGAGACTCTATCTCAAAAAATATAGAAGGGGATGGAGGTGCAGCTCAGTAGTGGAGAGCTTGCTTAGCATATCTGAGGCCTTGGGTACCACGCCACAGTACTGCCAAAAGAAAAAAAAAAAAAAAAAAGGAAAGCAAGAAATCTAGTCATCATCATAATGGAACAATGCAGGCAGAGAGCCTTTATTTACCAACAATGCAGACCAGGCCAATCCACATAATCCGCATATTTTCTTTCTACCTGATCAAATAAATTGCTGTTTACGCCCTCCTCAAGATAGGTTTGACAGGGAGAAAACAGCATCCCACACACAGCTAATAAGTGAATCAATTAAACCTATTTAAGAACAAGTGCTAATGCAGTCTGTGATTCCAGATATCTTAATGGTATGGAGCTCACAGTCGGGCAACCACTTCATGAGGCCATCTGTCATTTGTAACAGAGTGGAGTAAACGAGATGCTTAAGAAGAAAGTATTCTCCTTTTTTTTAAACCTTAGTATATTCATAAAGTTTAGCTAAATATTTGTTGTATACCAAATGGCAGCTGTAAAACATGGCAACACAGTGGTACCTCAGCCCTTAACCACATCGGCTCTGGAAGGCTGGTCAAGTGCCCATCAGTTGAGTGCCAATCAGTTCAGTGCATCTTTCCCCATAAGAAATAATGTAAATGTATTTATTGATTCTGCCACCATGTTGAATGGCCAGTTCAGACACACAAATGCCACTTGCATAATTAGAAATAAATTCTTTTTAAGTTCAATCATTTTTCTTACTATTTGCTTTTTTCTTTCACTTTTAGTGATAGATGACCATATGGTGCATGTGCATGTGCGTATGTGTGTGTGTGTATACACACATACACACATATATACATATATGTACATATATGTACATATGGCCTGCAGTCATAGTCCTGTGGAATCCGATCCTGTCAGATCTCAGAAGCTAAGCAGGGCCAGTCCTGGTTAACACCTGGATGGGAGACCGCCAGGAACACCAGGTGCTGCAGGCTTGGGGGACGGACCTGGCAACCCCCTCCCAAAAACCAATCTGCCATTGAAAACCCTATGAACAGCAGAGAAGCACTGACAATAGTGTTTCCCCTGTTGTACAGAGGGTCGATATGAGTCAGATACTGACTCGACGGCACCTAACAACAATAACATGTACGTGTGTATATATGTACACACACACAGAGAAAACCCACAAAGTCATGGACACAGCACCAGAAAAAGTCTTTACTACTTGAGATCAATGTGCAAAGAGATGGTTTCCCCTTTGTTTCACTTGGAAGCATCTCAAGTTACCATGGCATCTCCTTCAGGTTTTAGCATACTGATCCAGTGCTGAGCAAATAGTCAAACACCAAACCACAATTGTCTTGAGAATATTGTTCGAGAACCAAAATGTTTGAAAATGGAGCAGATCTAGTGCCGACGTACCACTGTACTTGTGTGTCTGGGTGTTTAATCTGGAACTTAGCTGGGGTCTGTGAAGGCAACAGTGTGGTCAATGAAGCTATAAAGTTCACACAAAGCTTATTAATAGAAGAACTTATTAATAAAAGAAAATGCCAGAAACTCATTCTGAATCCATTAACTCTTACTTTAGAAGTATTTATAATAAAGAATTCTTCCTAGTGGAAAAAAATGTAGAACTACTTCATTCAATTCTACCTATTATATGATGAGATAGTATGAGGCACATGTATTTAGATATGTTTGGACACTTGATGAAAATATGACCAAAATATAGGGTGCATGCAGCCCTAGTGAGCTAGAGAACACCTCTACTTAGAGATTCCAGATTGAACTCAGGGAAAACATAGGGAATGATGTTGTTAAGAGCTGTGGAGTCAGGTCTGACTCAGTGACCATACATACAACAGAATGAAACACTACCCAATGCTGTGCCATGTACATGATCATTTTTACGGTTAAGCTCATTGTTGCAGCCACTGTGTCAATCCATCTGGTAAAAGGTCTTCCTTTTTTTGCTGACCTGCCACTCTTCCAAACATGATGTCCTTCTCCAGGGATTGGTCCCTCTTGACAACATGTCCAAAATATATAAGATGCAGTCTACTCATCCTTGCTTCTAATGCGCACTCTGGTTGCACTTCTAGGATGTATCTGTTAGTATTTTTGGTAGTACACAGTATACTCAATATTCATCTCCAACGCCATAATTCAAAAGCTCTTAATTCTTCAAGGGCTGGGATTTAGCTCAGTTGGTAGAGCACTGCGCTGCAGTCTCTGGGGTCCCAAGTTCAATTCCCAGCACCGCAAAAATGGGAGAAGGATCTGGCAATCCACTCCCAAGGCAATCCCGAAACAGTCAGCCATTAAAAACCCTATGAGGGTGGCTATGAGTCGGATACTGGCTCGACGGCACCTAACAACAACAACAACAACAACAACAACAACAACAATTCTTCTCCTGTCTCCCTTATTTGCTGTCCAGCTTTCACAAGCATATGATGCAACTGTAATAAACATGGTGTGAATCAGGTGCAACTTCATCTTCATTAGCAAGTGTTTCAAATCCTCTTCTCTTTCAGCAAGCAAAGTTGTGTCATCTGCATATAGCAAGTTGTTAATGAGACTTCCTCTTACCCTATGCCACATTCTTCTTCATAAAGTCCAGATTCTCAGATTATTTACTCAGCTTAGAGATTGAAGAGGTACAGCCGTGACATATACCTTTCCTGACTTTAAACCAAGCACAGGGGGTGATGGTAGAAAAAAATGACAATATTACCTCATTAGCTGTGTCAATGTCTGCATAAGCTCTCTGAGAGAAAAACATTGTTCTCTACTTCCTCCTAAGGCTTGAACACAGATATTTTTCCTCCTATGACCTCCTGATCAAAGAAGGAAAGAGGAGACAGAAGCTGCCCATGCCCTGAGTAGGGCTGTTGTGCCTATATGTAGGGTTACTTAGTACACACTGAATCTGTGTATGAGTAAATGGGACATAAGTAGTACTCCAGCCTTTGAGCTATCAGATGAGAACCTCCTGGAGTGGAGTGAGAGCCCAGAGTGGGGTAGACACATGTAGGAAAAGAGCAAGTAGCTTTCTCTCTTCTATAGATGCCACTACTTTCACTGAAGAGCTAAGAAAACAGATGCTCAGAGTGGCAACATGCTTTGCCCATAGTTTCAAAGCTGATAAAAGGCAGAGTCATACTTGGAGTTTGGTTTGCATAAATCTATAAGTCCTTTCCTCTTGCTCTGTCATATTCCCTCAGATTACTCTATATTTGGCTTCTTGAAGGCAACAATTAAGAAACAAAAAAATAGCAAGTGGTAAAGGGGTAGTTAAAGTCCTGCACACAGACAGCTGCCCAAAGGAACAGAAATATCATACCTGAGATATGAGAATACTGGACAGCTTCTGATAGGATCTTATTATTTTTGAATGAACAAAAGAACTACACATCACATACGTGTGTGTGTGTCACTATGTTGTTTAGTGTAAGAACAAATTACTCCATATTTCTCAACAGCTTCTAAAGTCACTTACCATGTTACAAGTCAAAATTTTATTGGTCAAAAAATATATAGGCACTGTAGTTTATTTCAGAGGGCAGGAAAGTTTATAGCAAAGAGATACATTAAGTATATTTATGACATGTCAATACATCAAACTGAGTGGCTAAAATGAAGAGATTCTTATGGTCAAATGAATATTTGGAGTATAGCATTTTATGAGGATTGTAGTTGATTTACACTGGATATTAGCATGTAAGATACTCCTTTAATAAATGAACATTTTGGTTTTTATATGGCTTAAACCAGTATTGCTTAAATTTATTTGACCTTGAAAAATTCTTTTATCCACTCTCAGAGTGCAAGTCATGGGTCTATATTTCAAGAGAATTCACTATAAATAACCAAGATATACATTCTGGAAATCTTTAAATCAAAATATACAAAATATCATCTGTAGCTATAGCAACCTGGCATCCACTCCAACCTGATCGTGGAAGCTAAGCAGGGTCAGCATGGTTAGTCCTTGGATGAGAGACTGCCTGGGAACACCAGGTGCTTCAGGTTAGGGAGAAGGACCTGGCAACTCCTGAAACAATCTGCTATGGAAAACCCTATGAATAGCAGAGAAGCACTGACAATAGTGCCTGGCATGGCAGTGTTGGGAAGTGTTTCTCTCTGTTGTACATAGGTCGCTATGAGTCAGACCCAACTCAACACCACCTATCAACAACAACATACAAAATATATTTTTTTCTTTTATATCTTTTAAAAATAAATGTTCTGGTATGAAATGGGGTAAACTCTGAGTACCTGAAATATTCCCTAGATAACACAGTTTTTTCAATGAATACTCAGAACTTCATTATGGTAAAGATTTTGAGTAAAATTCAAATATTGGTTTAGGATGACATAATCATTTGCATATTTCTAACATTTATGGAATCTGTTTTCCAATATCCTTTAAACAAATAAAAATGCTTGAAAATTCTAATACTTTTACTTAAGATAACTAAATCTTATTGATGGTTATAATCTTACTGATTTTTTCAGTTATTGACCCTGACCCTCATTGACCCTGACCCTCATAAACTTGACCTCAGATAAACTAAAATCTGCTTCCTCAAAGAGAATACTTCCTTTTTTCTTCAAATATTCATGTATTTTTTGAATCAATCACAGGAAAAAGTACATTACTTCTGATGGTAGTTTAAAATAAGACATGCAATTATTTTATCATCTCACCTTCTATTTCAGGAGTATAGTAGGAAAAGAAACAAAAATTATAATACACAACAGTGTTGATCATGTCAAGGATAGTATATTTTCTCATTGTTTTCCAGGTTAAAATCTTAGAGGAACCATCCTTGCTCTAGACATCTGCCTGTTCCTCTCCTTTTTCCCATGTTACCCTGAGCACTCAGACCTGTCCCTCAGATATGAGTAGCCTGACTGGCCTGATGTGGAATTATAATGCCAAAAAATGAACATTTTGTCCAAACTACCGTGACTGTCAAGAAGAAAATAGATTGACACTATTTCCTGCATTTTAAGCTAACACTTTGCCAAGAAATCTAATAGACCGTCACAAACCCAGCTCCTTTTTGTTAGGTAGATTCAGTTTTCTCCATTATGAATAGATGCAATGAAGCATTTGAAACTGCCAAGTGACAACACAGAGAATACTTTAAGTCTTTTCTTTTTTCCACAGCAAATCAATAGACTGTATCCTCCTGTCCTACATTCTTTATGATAAGCAAGATTTTTATATAACCCATGAATGAATAAGTGAAAAAATGTTGGATAGTACAGGACAAATACAATATAAGCAGTTACCTGCTGGCTATTTTGGAACTAAGAAGACATCAAATATTCAGGGTTTGAGTAGCCCTTATCAGTCAAAGCCCAAAGGTTTTGAAATTGTGGCAATTTTTTTTTATGACTAATAGCAGAAGGTTCTGGAGATTCTTTATTGTAACTAAATGGCACTAACTCCTGTTGCACATGTAAAGCATTTCTGAAACTCTTATGCCTGGAGGTTTTATCCAGGACACTAAAGTCTTGTTGGGGTTCCTGCCTAAGGTCTCAAAAAAGCAGATGGCATCATGCAGATACTAACTAAGCCCATCAGAAACTTGGCAATGTGCTTGATTGATCCTGCCACACCTCATCTCAAGGACTGAATTGTTTTCTTGTTTTTCATGCTCTATTTTAGACACATTTTCTAGGACATCCCAGTTCCCTTCCTAATGCTCCACCACTCTGCACTTCTAAAATTGTCACTGGTCTGTTGCCTGGGGATCCTTTGATCACTACACCAAATCCAGAACTTGTAAAGACCTGATATATTGTATGTCTAGATGTGATGTCTTTCCCCAGGTCCTGCAGTTCTGTGTCTATGATTTGCCCACATCCTGTTGAACATCCTTTGCTCCCAGCATGCCATTGGGTCGAAGCTGCACAGTAGGATGCTCCAACTCCTGAGGGAAGTCAGTGCAGAGGTGAAGAGAAGGCTGAGTGAGCAGGACTGGAATTGGACACCAAATAGATCACATCATGGTGGAGGAAAGCAAACACTGTGTTCAGGTGGAAGTGTGAAAGGGAGTGCTAAAGAACTGTTTAGAACAGTCTTGGAGTACTAGGCTTTATTAATCACTTGGAATCACATGGACAATGGAGTGGATAAAAGATACAATGCCTATAATACACAGATTCAATAAATTCCTAAATGTCAAGGATGGAATTTGATGACATCAGGCTTAAATAAAAGGATGATAGAGCACAGAAAAGTTAATACTCTTAAGAACTCAGGGTAAAGATGATTTGGAAAATAACTCTGTAAGAACTGAGAGTCCCAGTGGAATAGCAATAACCATGAAAGTTGTTACAATACCAAGACACTGAACTATATAAAACAAGCCAAGTGCTGTAAGAGCTATAACTAACTCTATATGAGAGAACCTGAGGCTTTCTCTCAGTGCAGGTAATAATGGAACCTTATCATAAAGCAAAAATTGGGGCACATGAGGGCTATAACTGAAGGAAGACATTGTAGCACCTGAATCAAGCCAAGAGAAGGATATGCAAGATGCATTCAAGGAATAATTCAGAGTTTTGTCTGTCAAGATTATTATCTCACCATATTTGCAAGAACAAAAGCATGGAAATAACAAATATACCACTGATACTAAATGAAAAAGTATTTTGTGGTATCAAAACAAAATGCTATTCAAAAATTGAAGGATCTCTGGAATGCCACAATGAAATGAAAACCTCTAAAAATATTCTCCTGTATAAAAGCAGAGAGAGCATTGATCCCCAGAATGTCAGTATCAACTTTGCCACGATTCTAAAAATTATCAGAAAGCTTGCACCAATACAAATGGTACTTGTCCAAGAGAAGCAGCTGGTTCTTCATAAAAAGTGAGGGTTTTGGTGCTTTAACTCACGTTCTTGCTAGCCCCTATCTTCTTCAGCTCTGTGGTAGCCTTAAAACCTAATTATGTTACAACTGAAATTGCTGCAAAACCAATAGCATGTCAGCCTGGGCAGGGATCAAAACAGTTTTATAATTTGCCTAAAATTCTGATTCCTGGACAATTGGTAAATTGTCACTTTTTGGCCAGACAAACATCTCCCTGAAATATCTCCACTAGTAGGATATGCTCTTTTTTCCCACTGTGCAAACAGCTGTGTCTCTATACAACATTTATTGGTAATATTCATGGAAATTTAGCATTGCAGATAATAATAGGTGGGACCAACAAGAAGCTAATCCAAACACTTAAAAGAAATAATTGGGGAATGAGACATTCACAGAAGTCTAGAAAGATGTGATATTCCTGAGAACATAAGACATTCCTAGGAGTCTCATATTTCTGGGAATCTGGAAGTACATGTGCCTATAAAGGACTGTGTGCATGACTGGAATGACAAAAGAAGGCACTCAGCTGTCACTCCAGACTGACGTCGAAGCTTTGTACAAGCAGAAAGCTAAGGTTAAAACATATTAGGAAGTATTTGCTGGAGCTCTGAAGACATGTCCCAACACGCATACAGAGCCTTTAGGCAAATACTGTTAGACTTCTGGGTTCAAGATGTATAATAACATCTATGTCCAGTAATTATCTGACCACTAAGACTTCAGTCACCACATACACCTGCCCATATCCTACTGAACTTCTCTTCCTTCCAGTATGTCACTGGATTGAAACTGCACCGCAGGATGCTGTATACATCTGAACATACATAATGAACAATAAAGACATTAAACAAACACAATAGGAACAACAAAAATATAATAAGCTATCAAGGTGGTCATGTTATATTTTAATGTCTAATTTCATTTTATTTATAAGTGTAGGTGGGGTACAGAGTGATAAGACATTTGCTATGTCTATTAGGCAACTATTAGATCACTTTTGCTTATACATTCATCATTTTACATATTTTACAGAACAGTATAAACAGTACAAAGAAGAAAAGAAAGAAAAGTAGGGACTTTAGTATGTAATGAAAATCATATGCAATCATGGATTAGGTTCTCATTGATACTTTTCCCTTCCTCCAATTTTTTCATGTATTCATATAGTTGCATCCTATATTTTGAGATTTTCCTCTCCCTTTTTACCTCTCCACATTATTCCTCACCCTTTGCCCCTTTTCCTAACCTCTGCTCCCACCTTCTGATCCCCTCTTCCCTCCTTTCTGCTCTGCTTGTATTTTCCATTCTTAGATAAGTATGATTGTTCACTTTCATATATCTAAATATATATAATTTTCTCTTCCTTTAAGTTAGACTTAGATCCCACATATGAGTGAGAACATATGGTATTTCTCTTTTGAAGTCTGGGTTAGTTCTCTTAAAATGTTCTCCAGTTCCATTCATTTTGCTGCAAATAACATAATTTCATTCTTTGTTATTGCTGAGTAATACTCCATTGTGTATATATACCACAATTTTTCAATCCACTCTTATGTTGATGGACATCTTGGTTGGTTACAAATCCTTGTGACTGTGAAAAGTCCTACATTAAATATGGAAGTGCAGATGTCCCTGGAGTAATGATAAGGCATTAGCAGGCAAAATGGAGGAAAAGGGGACTGAAAATGGCTCCTACCATTCCACTGTGATGAAGAAGTCACATGGGTCTCTGAGGACACTGAAAGGACATTTTCAAATGGATTCCACACCCTACCCAAGCCCTCGAGCCATTTATAAAACAAAGATCCTAGGCTCATGTCACATTAGGTGCCCGGAGCTAGACTGATGTCACACTGGGCATTCCTTAATTAAAAGAAAACTACAGGAAAGACTTGCCCATTCTCTCTTTCCTGTTCCACTCTCATCCTCTCTTTTACTCTCTGCTCCTCTTCTCTCCTCTCTTCAGTTACCACATGTACATCTCCCCCTTCTCTTGGGCCCACTACCTTCTCTGTCCATCCAAGGCACCTGTCCTTCTAAAACCCTGCTTAAGTTTGCTGTTCTCTGGCTTCTTTGCCTTCTGCTGGCGAATAGAAACATCCTTATGCTGATTCACTCAGGGAATGCAGAATTTTCTAAGTTCCTTTGTAGTATATCTAAGCATTTTCAGATGCCTCAGTTTTCCCTGTAATTGTTCCTCAAAGGTGTGCTACCTTTAATAAACCTATTCTACATACTCTACTATAATTTCTCTATTGGTTATAAATCCTTTTATATGCCAAATACAAGGACAGAGGTTTCGCTACCAGTTTCCAGACTTGCATTCCAGACCTGCCTACCTGTGCTCCCTGTGTCTCCTTGATAACAGTATAATGACTTATCTTTCTTTGGGTATAAACAGTAGTAGTATGGCTGGCCCATATGGCAATTCTATTCTTAGTTTTTTAAGGTACTTCCTTTGATTTCCAAATTTTCTGACTAATTTACAGTCCCAACAGCAGTGTAAAAGAGATATTTCAAATATATTCAATAGCTAAAATGAACCAAGTCTATAGAACTAGAGAACAGTAAAAGACTAATGCCTTACCAAATAAGGAATATTCATAAAGAGATAGAAATAATAAAATGAGTGTGATGGCACACACTTGTAATCCCCTCAGGAGGCAGAGGCAAGAGGATTGCAAATTTGAGGCTAGAGGCAGCCTGTACAACTTAGTGAGACTCTATCTCAATATAAAAAATAAAAAAGAGGCTGGGCATGGAGCCAGAGGTTGATCACTTGCCAAATGTGTGAATATCCCTGGGTTCAACCCCCAAGTACCACTAAAAATTTTATAAAACAGGACAAAATTGAAATTCTAGATTTGAAAAGTATAGCAGCTGAAATGAATTTTTACCTGACAGGCTCAGTGCATATTTGACCAGGCAGGAGAAAAAACATAGGCAAATATGAAGTTACATCACTTGAGATTTTCTAGTGTAAGGAAGAGAGAAGGATAAAGAACGAACAGAAACCCATAGAACTGCAAGCATACCAACACAGGCTTAACAGTAAACACAGAAGAAAGGAAAAAATGAAGAGGACGAATGTTTGAAAAAATGATAACTGGAACTACAGGTATATAAAATTATTTTGCATGAGTGAGAAAATCAACAAACTCCAAGTAAGATAAATTCAGAACTTTCCACACTTAGACACAGCATAGTCAAACTGTCAAAAGCATGAAACAGAGATAATCTTGATAAAAGAAAGAAAATAAAAGATGATTTATAATCTGCAGGTGATCTTCAGTAGGATTACTAACTGACTTCTCATCAGAAACAATGAAGTCTGGGACCAGGGTAAGATGGTAGAATCAAAGCTGCCTCTAAGTGATGCAGTGAAGAAAGAGTCAGGACAGAAAGGAATAGACTATTCCAAAGAGAGAAAGATTGGGAAAGCACAGAAATCACAAAGGAGGTGATAGGAAAGTCTCAAAGTGCAGAGAAGCAAAGGATTATGCAGCGGGAAGGAGGAAGGAGGCATGTCTCCAGCCACAACTCCATAGTAGGGAAGAGAAACAGAAACCTCAAGAAAAGGTAAGCCTGCATTCAGGTTTATTTACCTTTGATTCTTTTCTCTTCCTCTTCCTAACAACCTTCTCCTTTCTTCTTCTAGTTTCTGTCTTTTATTTGACACTTGATGCTTCTTTCTTTGTCCCCTTTGCTTGCCTTCTTCTTTTAATTTTAGACATTATTATTTTTTATTAGAAATTTTTAATGTACATCATAATGTGATTCATTTTGACATGCTTTTCATTGTGACAATTTTCATATATGCAATTTGATAAACATTATTCATATAGGTTCCCCCTTACCTTCCCCTGTGCTTCCATCCCACCCCCCTTCCCATCTAAGTTTCCCATCCAAGTCTTCTCTATCTTTTACTTAGTAGTATTTTTCTATATGTCCTTGGGTTCCAGTTATGTTTAAGATTTTTAATTTCACCCTAAATAATTTGTAACATTGCTTGGTTTTAAGTTGAGAAAGGTATGTGTCAGGGTTGTATCTTTTCACCATACCTCTTCAATTTCTATATTGAGCAAATAATCTGAGAAGCTGGACTATATGAAGAAGAACATGGCATCAGGATTGGAGGAAGACTCATTAACAACCTGCCTTATACAGGTGACACAACTCTGCTTGCTGAAAGTAAAGAGGATTTGAAACATTTACTTATGAGGATCAAAGAACACAGCCTTTAGTATGAATTATGAGTCAGCATCAATAAAACAAAAATTCTTACAACTAGATCGGTGTACAACTTCACAATAAATGGAGAAAAGATTGATGTTGTCCATGATTTTGCTTTACTTTGTTCTACAATCAACAACCATGAAAGCAGCAGTGAAGAAATCAAAAGACACATTGCATTGGGAAAAGCTGTGGCTAAAGATCTTTCTGGGCTGGGATTTAGCTCAGTTGGTAGAGCACTGCGCTGCAGTCTCTGAGGTCCCGAGTTCAATTCCCTGCACTGCAAAAATGGGAGAAGGACCTGGCAATCCACTCCCAAGGCAATCCCAAAACAGTCAGCCATTGAAAACCCTATGACGGTCGCTATGAGTCGGATACGGGCTCGGCGACACCTAACAACAACAACAAAGATCTCTCTAAAGTATTGAAAAGTAAAGATGTCACATTGAAGACAAAGGTGTGCCTGACTCATGCCATGGTATTTTCAGTCAAAGCTGGACATTGAACAAGGGAGACAGGAGAACTGATGCTTTTGAATTATGGTGCTGGAGACAAATATTAAATATACCATGGACTGTCAAAAGAACCAACAGATCTGTCTTAGAAGAAGTGCAACCAGAGTGCTCCTTGGAAGCAAGGATGGCTAGACTGCATCTTACATATTTAGGTCCTCTTTTCAGGAGGGACCAAACCCTGGAGAAGGACATGACATTTAGAAGAGTGGCAGGTCAAAGGGAAAAAAAAAGGAAACCCTCAACTAGATGGATTGACACAGTGTCTACAACAATGGGCTTAAACATAAATAAGATCAGGTACCTAGCACAGAAGCAGGGAGTGCTTCATTCTTTTGTACATAAGGTCACTGTGAGTAGGACCTGACACCACAGCACCTAACAACAACAAATAATAATAATAATTCGTAACTTCTTAGCTCAGTGTACATTACTGTTAGCATTTTCTGTTCTATGATCATTGGTAGTAGAGTGGCTTAAATTGATTTTAAGTGCATTTTCATATCTGGTTTGGTCTACTATTGTACCTACAACAGGAGCTTGTCTTCTCTGAAGTTGGTGGCACTGAGGATTGAGCTCTCAAGACAAAGCTGCTCACTATGAAGATCCTCAAATAAAACTAGAAGGGATATCCATCCCAACAGAGGCAGAAATAAAAGAAACACAGGAAGCGATAGAATAAGAGACAGTCCACAGAATGGGAGAAAATCTTTGCCAACCATAAATCTGACAAGGGATTAATATCTAGAAATATAAGGAACTCAGAAAATGAAACATGAAAAAAAATCCAATTAATAAATAAGAAAATGATTTGAACAGACTGCTCTGAGAAGAAGAGATTCAAGTGTCCTACAAACATATGAAAAATGTTCAGTGTCTTTAGCCATCAGGGAAATGCAAATCAAAACTACATTAAGACTCCATCATATACCCCAGTAAGAATGGCAAACATCAGCAACAAACAATATATACTGGTGAAGATGTGGAGAAAAAGGAACCCTTATACACTGCAGGGCCTGCAGCTATAGCCCTGTGGCATCCGATCCTATCAGTTCTCGGAAGCTAAGCAGGGTCGGGCCTGGCTAGTACGTGGATGGGAGACTGGTTAGTACCTGGATGGGAGACTGCCTGGGAACACCAGAAGCTGTAGGCTGGGAGAAGGACCTGGCAACCCCCTCCCAAAAATCAATCTGCCATTGAAAACCCAATGAACAGCAGAGAAGCACTGACAATAGTGTTTCCCCTGTTGTACAGAGGGTCGCTATGAGTTGGATACCTACTTGATGCCAAACACTGCAGGTGGGAATGTAAATTAGTACAGCCATTATGTAAGTCAGTATGGAGGGTTCTCAGAAACCTAAAAATAGAATTACCATAAGATCCAGGTAAACCATTCCTGGGTATAAACCCAAAGGAGTCTATGTCACTATACTAAAGAGAAACATGAACTTCCATGTTCATTGCAGCAGAGTTCACAACAGCCAGGTTATGGTATCAGCCTAGATGTCCAGTAAAAGATGAATGGATAAAGAAAATGAGGTATACATACACTATAGAATTGTACTCAGTCATAAATAAGAGCAAAATTATGTCAATTCCAGCAAAATGGGTGGAACTAGAGATCATTATATTAAGTGAAATGATCCAGACTCAGAAAGTGAATTACCACATGTTCTGTCTCATATGCAGAAGCTAGGTTGGAAAATGAAACAAAACAAAACAAAACAAAATTTATGTAGGAGACTTGAAAGTAAAAGAGGGACTATCCAGAGTGGTGAGGGTAACATTGGGCAGGGAGAGTCAGAAACCAGCGAGTGAATGCTCCATAATTCATTTCATGAGGACAGTGTTACCCTAATACCCAAACCAGACAAAGACATCACAAAACAACAATAATTACACACTAACATCCCTTATGAACATTGACACCATATCTTCAAAATAGTATAAGCAAACTCTATCAGAAACATATAAAGGATTTTCCCAAAGTAAAGGACAAGACAGTTCATCTGGAAACTGATTGCAACTACACTCAAAGTCTCATTCACTCAGTTCATACTGGGTGCATCCTGCCTTGGAATGCTTATTGACCTTTTCTTGCTTATTGACAATCATTTGTCTTGACCGTAAACTCTTGGAAGCTGGATCCACATTTATTTACCTTTATGACCCATGGGATATTTGCCTAGTGGCAGTACAAAGGCCAATCTGAAGCATTGTCTGTGAAAGTGCTACATGAATAAATTGGTATAAGCTCTTGCCACAATTTAGATGTGAAGTTTCAGTGCATATGGACATTTTTCATGTTAGATATGCTACAAAGCTGATGGAAATATATATATAGGGCCAGAATCAGGATTATAGCCATAAAGTAAACACATTGGCTAAAGACAGGCCTTGTTATGGCTCCAAATTACCTGAAGCAAATTTCTTTAGGGAGTTTCATATAAAAACAACAACAATAATAATGATAATAAATTACTCAATATTTATTTTACTGATGCCAAGTCCTGTGTTAAATATTTTACTTGCATTTTATCTCCAACAAAGTGCTTTGAGTTGTCTTTACCTAAGTACAAAAGAACAAATACAGACCAAGCAAGATTAAGTAATTTGCCCCTTGCTAATAAATACCAGCTTCAGAGCCCATGCCAGCACATCCTTCTATGTGTGCTTTGATTGGACTTCTCTGTGTAAATGTGAAATTGGTCTCATCAGTGCTGCTATGGTTCAGATATAGATATAGTTTGTTCCCCAAAGATTCATATGCTGGAAGCTTGGTTTTGAATGTAATGATGTTTAGATGGTGAACCCTGAAGAAGTGGGGTCCAATGGAAGACAATTAGGTCATGGGGCCTTCAGCCTCATGAATAGATTAGTGCTGCTCTTGGAGAGCAGATTGGGTCTCATAGGAAACAATCAATTCTCATGAGAACTGATCAGTGTAAAGTGAGGCCACACTAAGTTCTTGGTCTCTATTCATGTCTCTTTTCTGTTCTCTGCTATGTTGTGTCACAACCAAGGGGACCATCAGCAGGACACTTGTTCCATGCTGCCTGGACCTCTGCCACCGGAATTATGGTCCAAATAAACCTCAGCCTCAGGTATATTGTTATAGCAACTGCTATGATTTGAAATCTAAAATGTCCCCTAAAGGTCGTATGTTTAAATGTTTGGTCCCCAGGTGGGGGCACTATCTTTAGAGGATTTGGAACCTTGGGAAGTGGGATTTAGCTGGCAGAAGTAGGTTAGTGGAGTCACGCCTTTGGAGATTTTACCCAAGCCTACAGTTCCAGTTATGCCTTCCCTGCTTCCTGATGCTACCATGGGAAGTTCTCTACCATGGGCTCTGCTGTCAGCTTCTTTGCCCTACTTCCTTGCCACTATAGACTTAGATTCTCTAAACCATGATCCAAAAGAAATATTTCCTCCAATAAGTTGTTTATGTCAAGTACTTAATCACAGCAACGAGAACACAGAAATACAAAACAAACCAAGCCAGATGCCATCTTCATTTCCAGTTTGCAGGGCCTTCGTTTCCAGGGAGGACAGTTGAAGGTCACAGCTGCTTGATTATTTTAGAGCTCCCCCTGTCCCCTTCATCTGTTTTATTCCTCAGGCAAATTGGAAATAACTTTTCCACTGCCCCAGTGCAATCAAGAATTTTCAAAAGTAGATTCTTTTGGTTCTTATGCCCATGAATTAAGTCTTCTAATATGTAGAGATATATCTTGAAAACATAGAGTAGCTGCTTCTCAGCCTGTGTGGAAGACCTTCTAAAGTAAGTACTCTACCAGAGGAGAGGTGTGAAATGTCATTTCCAGGCCGGATATGCCAGGCATATCTGAATCTTTAAGATTTTCATTTCCAGATCAGAAAACAATTTAATTCAGCTGTGAAGACTATTACCATAAAATGGATTTCAGAAACTTGATTTGATTCTAAAGTATCAGACTCTTGGAATGAATTTGTGGAAGGGAGGTAGTATGAGGGACAAACTCTAATCCCATAAGCATGTGCATGAAGCAATCCTTCATCTACCCTTTCTCACTGTTTTTTTAATTTTTGTGGGTTTTTTGTTTTGTTTTTATTAAAGTCTGTTGATAAATGCTTGACAATGTATTCATACAGAAAAATTTCTCCTTGATCTGATAAGAATTACTTGGGTCTTCTATACATCTTATGAGATTTTACTCCTCTTAAGTCCTAATGTGATAGTCTGAGCCACCATGATGTAATGCTGAAAGGGACAGCATGTGAACCACTATGGTGTTAATGAGTCCCCAGCTTCCGCATGTAAAAAATTGGAAAGAATTGAAGCCTCACCTTTGCAGGTACTTTTAGGCCTTTTATGAACAGGTCAGTGAGACTGTATCAGGGCTGTTTATTGTGCAGACCTATCAAGTGTCAAAAAGACTTTCCTGGTAGGACAGGCATCCAGGCCATTTTGTACATTGAGGGAAGGATCTCACATTCCTTATCTTTTATATTCAACGCTCATGACATAACGACACCAGTGGGGCCATTTTCCTTATGTTGACAGCATGGTAAGAAGAAAACAGCTCTCTTTTCTTCTGCAGCTCAAACTCCCAACTTTTACTCCTACCCCCAGCTCTCATCCAATTAGGATTACAAAGACTGTCACTTGCTTTTCAAAGCAGCCGCAACATCTCTATCTTCCTGGGCTTTTAATATCTTTTTTGCCATCACCACAATAGCTCTGGGTGTTTTCTTTTCAAGAGTCATATTGATAATTTGTCTTTGCTGCCACTCCCAAAACAATCTGCCATTGAAAACCCTATGAATAGCAGAGAAGCGCTGACATAGTGCTGGGCATGGCACAGTATCAAAGAGTGTTTCTTTCTATTGTACGTAGGGTCGCTGTGGGTTGGAACCAACTTGATGGCATCTAACAACAACAATGCTTTCCCTCCTTACAACCTCTGTGACTGAGTTGTCATTTTTACTTTTGGAATGTTTCCTTTGTGTCAGAGTATGGATTTGTGGTGCTGAAACATCTGGATTCTAACTTGTTGGGCAAAGCTCCTCCTATTTACACATGGGTACTTGAAGCTGTCTTCTAGTGGGGTCCTCTATACCCATCAAACCCCATGGTAAAATGGACCAGAAATAGTTTCTTTACAGTAGATAAAAAAACAACTTTACTTTCTAACACAGCTGCATCATCTTCCCTAGACTGAAAACATACTAGCTTGGCATAGGAATTAAATAAATTTCCTCCCTGTTTTCATTGGTGAGTTTGTTTGTTACTGTAAAGTCTTGAAAGCCTATTGGGAGCAATGGTCCAATTGTAGCCAAAAGAGAAGAGTGTCTGATTCCTTCTTGCATCTTACAAACTCTGCCACTGAATTTTAGATGTCATTATATTTTCAACTGTTCCAACCCTGCAGCCCAGGTGGAAGTGGCCTTGGCTCTGTGGGAGATCAAGCACAGGTCAGGAGTGGTGATGCCCCAGTCCACTTGTATATTTTTCCAACAGTGTTACAGCAGAGTTTAATATCAGAGTTCCTGAAGATGAGCGTGCCTTGCTACTAATAAAAAAGGCACAATCATTTGGGTTTTCCTTTTTCTTTCAAAGAATGTGATGTATTCTCTAAGAGTAATGTATCATCTTCTGAACATTGAAGAAGATATATTTCTTCTATAATGTTTTGCCCCTTGGAAAATAGTAACTCTGTGTGGGTTAGTTGTTTTCAACTTCATCATTTCAAAGGATCACTGCATGATGCTTCAGTCAGAGATGGTATCTTTCCCTCAGATACCTACATGTACCATCATTCCCTGCATTTTAGGTCTCTTATCAGACATGCTTCCCAGACCTGGCTAATTAAATGCCCTCCCCTCCAGTACTACCTATTCTTTTGAAAATGGTGGGCAACCTAAGACAGATATAAGTGGAAGGCAAGTAAAGAAGGAAGATGTTTCCCATTTTGTATTTCTTGATTTTTTGAATTAGGAATATATTATGTATTCTAAAAATATATTTTTAATTAAACAAGAATATATGGATCCAAATGAGTTACCCATGTTCCCACATTTTCCAGTCCTTTGTTTCTCCTCTGGTAGTGAAGAAGAGGCTATTTCACTTCCTTCCACCCTCTGAACTTTGTAGAGCTTCCTAGCTCCATTCAAGAGAAGGCTGGACAGATCTACTTCCCCCCAGCCAGCAGAGGTGGCCTTGTGACCCCAGTTTGCATTTGGTTGTATTTTAGGAAAACTGAAAGAGAAGGTCTAGGTTGAGGAGGTATATTAAATTTTCTATTGCTGTTGTAACAACTACCAGTTTAGTGGCTGGAAAACAATATTTATTATCTTATAGTTCTGGAGACCCAAAGTCCAAAATGAACCTCACAGACTAAAGTCAAAGTGTTTACAGGGCTGCGTCCTGTCAGAAGCTCTAGGGATGAATCTGTTTCCTTGACTCTCCTGACTTCAAGAAACTGCCACTCTTCCTTCATCTTCAGTGTCAAAAGAGCAGAGTCTTTAAACCTTTCTTTTCTTTTGACCTCCTCTTACTCTTCTCTACTTTAGAGGAGGCTTGTAATTACATTGGCTTCATTGGATGATACAGAATATCTATTATAGTCTGTTGATTAATAACCTTAACTCCATCCACATCTTTAATTCTGTCTTGCTGTGTAACACTCATAGGTTCTAGTGATTGAGATGTCAAGATTGTTGGTGACAATGGGATTATTCTGCCTACCACAGAGAGTCATGTACTGGGCCTCAGATATTTTCCCATAGCTACATCATGATTTATACAAATATTTATTTATTTATTTATTTATTTATTTATTCATTCATTCATTTATTTATTTTTATTTTATTTTATTTTTGCAGTGCTGGGGATCAAATCCAGGGCCTCAGTTGTGCTAGGCAAGCATTCTACCACCAAGCTATAACCCTAGTCGTAAATTCATATAAATCTTCAAGAGATTGTTGATGCTTAAATCTTGCTCCAACTATTCATGTGTCCCAGAAATTTATTCTCTAGGACTTAGTACTTAGAAATTAGTACTTCTCTTTCTATCACCTGCTATGTGCACTGTCATTCAGTGTTTCTACTCTTACCAGTTATTGTTTGGAATGCAAGGTATTGATGCAGTCTAAGAAAGAGAGTCAGCATAACTAGATAGGCTGCGACTTGTTCCTGTCAGCTTGGTTTATTTTCTTCTATCTTTTTAAACTTCTCTATTTCCACCAATTACTTCCACTCTTGCCATTAGATAAGGGTGCCATTCTATCTTAGCCCTTGATTTCAATCTGTCTGAAGCTGAGTATGTACCTTCAGCTTATTGAACTGAGCCATACAATACATTTTTACTCCCAAGAGTCCCTAAGGTGATGGTGTTTTTGTTAGGTGTCCAGTTGTGTCTGATTCATAGTGACCCTCATAGTGTTTTCAATGGCTGATTGTTTGGGGATTGCTTTGGGAGTAGATTCCTACAACCTTCTTCCCTTAGTCCCCAAGATAGGGTGGAGTATGTCTGTGCCCTCCAGGTTTTGTGACTTTATAGTCTTCTCTGTGTTACTGGTCTTTCTTTATTTCTCACCTGAAACAATCCCAAAAGTAATCAGCCATTGAGAACCCTATGAATAGGAAAGAAACACTGACATAGTGCATAGGGCATAGCACAGTGTTGGGGAGTGTTTCCTTCTGTTGTACATTGCATCGCTGTGAGTCAGACCTAGCTTGAGGGCACCTAGCAACAACAACAACATTTCTGTAGTCTTCTGAATTCTGTGACATGGAGACCAGCCAGAAAATATACAGCTATCTGTGTCCCTTTGGCTGATGTGTCTTCTGGTGAGTGGTATTTTTATGTGCTGTCTCTGTAATTGACCTTGCCTTCCATCCTGCCCCATACTGGCCTCCAGCCTTTCTTTTTCAATAAATATATCATATCCTATGTGTCTTTTCCTGATGCTCCCTCTAAATGTAAAGGTGACTCTTTCCCTTAAAGAGTCCCTATGAAGTCAAGGTTTTCTCTATTACACATCAGTCCTGAGGATGACGGACATCAATAGTCTCTAAAGACTAAGTTACAAAATCCTTCACTCTATACAACCAAAGATTGAAGGGAGAGGAAAGGGGGAAGTACTTCATTTTAATGAAGTTCTACTCTCGTATTTTATGGATTGTTGTGTGACATTAGAGTAAGAATTAATTCAATAATAAAAATGCTTTCAGAGTAACTTCAGAGAACATTGTGTCAGCTGTAGTTCTCTTTGCCAGAGAGTATTCAGCAAGCATTTCTTCCTTTTGAAGTCTGATCTTTTTTTGATAAGCAATGGAGTGGTGTGTAACTCACCTATCTCCTAAACACACTAAGAATAAGCAGGCATTCTGAGTATGGAAAGTCAGAAAATTTCTTTCCCTGTGGCTTTCCTCTGGAAATTAGAATGTATATTGAACAGAATAAACACACACACACACACATGCATTCACACACACACACACACACACACACACACACACACACACGGATGTATACATCCTAATTCCTGGAATTTGTGAATAAGATACCTCATAGGACAAGGAACTTTAAAGATGTGATTAAAGATGAGGAGATTAAGGGACTGTATTAGGTTAAGTCAATGGCCAGATATAATCACTAGGGTCCTTATTTAAAGAAAGAAGCAGATTAGAGTCAAGAGTAAGACATTTGATTATGGAAGCAAGAGATGTTGGGTGATAGGAAGAGAGGCCATGATCCAAGAACAACAACAGTGTCTGAAAGTAGGAAATGGAGCATCTCCCCTAAACCCTGTAGAAGAAACATCCTGGTTAACACTTTCATTTTGGACTTTTGGCCTTAAGAATTGTAAGATTCATAAGAACAGAGAGTAAAATAGTGGTTATTTGGGGATGGGTTGGGGGAAGTTGGGAGATGTTGTGCAAGGGCATAAACTTTCAGATATAAGATAAACAAGCTAATGTAGAGCCTAGTGCTCGTAGTTAATAACAGTATACTGTAAATCTAAAATTTTCCAAAAGAGTAGATCTTAAGTGTCCTTACCACACACACACACACACACACACACACACACACACACACACACACACACACACGTGGTAGGTGTATGTGGAGATGGATATGCTAGCTAATTTAATTGGGGTAGTCATTTCATACTGTATGCATATATGAATCATTACATTATTTAACACAAATAACCTCTCTTCTTGATCATTAGTTCAGTGGCAATGCAAGCCCCAAATGTCCAGGTCCATGTCCAATCCAACTCAGTGGAATTGTTATTGTGTCCTCTGATGGAAGGAAAAAAGGATTCTTGCATTGATAACTGAGACTCTGAAGTTGGTAGAGGTACATTCAGAAAAAGGAAAGAAACATTACATTAGCAATTCTTAGGTGCAATATTGAGATAAGTCATTCCCATCTCCACTTCATAATTCCTAGGCTGAAAATTATGGGAAAAAAGCATATATATGGATCACAGTTGAAAGTATTTATAATATATTTTAAAATATAACACTTCAGTGTCCAGTTTCCCATTTGACATCATAACTTAATATTTAATATTTAGTAGACCATTCTACCATTCTCATTGGTAATTTGCTGACTCTAATTGATATGCAAAATTATAAGACTAGCGAGTTCCGTGGACATGAGTCCATTGTTCCATTTTTATTATAAAATGGATTTGCTGGTGAAAGTACTATCCTGTGAGGTCACAATGGTGAATTTGCCATTCTATGATTTCCAGTAAAAAGCATTTCAAAATAGTGGGTCCAACAAAGGCATTACGGGCAGGGACGGCATATCTGTATACCAATTAACTTTCTATTCCAATGATACAAATGTTATGTTCCTTTCCATATTGAAAGAGGTCCAATATAATCACCCTACTACCAAAGGTAGTAGTACTAATTGATTCCTAATACACTCCCTTAATGTTCCTATATCTAGGTTTCAGTTACAATGTATGCTTTTGGAATATTTGGAATATTGCCACTCAGAAGTGGCATGACCACATCAGCCCTGGTAAGGGGAAATCTGCATCTGTTGAACACATGACTATCTTTTTATCCTTGCTGGACAAAAAGCTGGCTAATATGTACAGAACCTTTTGTCTTACCCATTTAATTACTGAGAGTCTTCTTTGCAGTGGAAATGCACTTTGTGTCCACTTGGAGAGATCCATCCATATAACTCTTTCCAGAACTCCTTGTCATCAGTTTTCAATCTCTATATTTTCAAGTCCTTGAATATCCATTCAGCTCATCTTTTAACCACCACAAAAAATTAATGCATATTATACCTCTGGCCATTTATTAATTCAAACAAAACTAAAAATCCAAATATGCTATTTGAAGTTCTGATTAGTGGAAGGATTTCTCTTTATAATTCTCTTTCGGTGATACTCAGTTCAGGACTCAAATGAAACAGCAGTCCATTTCCAGTTAGTGATGATATATCTTGCAGAGATATCTGCAAAACAGGCAGCATATCATTTTCAGTAGTCAACTAATCATAAATAACCCACCTTGAGGTGAAGTGAATATTATGAAGGGTTAATTTTTAAATACACTTAAAATTTCTATCAATAGCTTCCCACAAAGCACATTATTATGAAAAATTCTTATCAACTTCCTCCTGTCTATCTATCTACCACACCAGAGTGGAATGCAATGAGAATCTAATATGTCTCTAAGGCCTGTGCACATATTAAACTGTTGTTGTTGCTGTTGCTGTTGTTAGAGTGTCAAGTCATTATCCAACTCATAGTGACCCTTAGTACAACAGGTGAAACAGTATTATCAGTGCTTCTCTGCTATTCATAGGGTTTTTGATGGTGGGTTGATTTTTTGGAAGTGGGTTTCTGGGTCCTTCTCCCAAGCCTACTGTATCTGGTGATCTGGTGTTCCCGGGCGGTCTCTCATCCAAGTACTAACCAAACCCATACCTGCTTAGTTTCCAAGATCTGATGGGATTTGATGCCATAGTGCTACAGCTGCAGGCATATTAAACTGTGGTGTCATGAAAATGCAATGATTGGATGATAGATGAATGAATCAAGAATGATGAGCACCTGTGGGGTGTTTCTATATATTCACCTTGATCTATAATATAGCCTATGACAGGAAGAGAATCTTTGGTTAGTTTAATGGCAACCTGTTGGAAATTAGTTATGTAAAAGTAACCTCACAGATACATTACAACTTGAATAAACTGTGTACACTAAGGAATAAACCTTTGATTCATTATGCATTCTTAGATATTCCTGTTCCTCTGGGGACCTCAGTTTCCCTGTATGTTCAGTAAGAAGTTTGAACTGGAGTGGCCCATCTCTATAGGCCAGGGTATGACTGTGAATGGAAATAAATGTGGAGAGAAAGATAGAGACAGAGAGACAGAGACAGAGAACAGCCGAAAGTCAAAAATGTTAGGATAGTAAGCACAGAAGGAATGATTATCACCAAAACTGTATGTTGAGGAAGTTAATATGGGAATAAGTATATGATGTTGTTGTTGTTAGGTGCCTTCGAGTTGGTATCCGACTCATAGCGACCCTTGTAGGGTTTTCAATGGCTGACTGTTTCGGGATTGCCTTGGGAGTGGATTGCCAGGCCCTTCTCCCATTTTTGCGGTGCTGGGAATTGAACTCGGGACCTCAGAGACTGCAGCACAGTGCTCTACCCACTGAGCTAACTCCCAGCCAAGTATATGATAGAAAAGTGAAATGACACATGGCACAATATACTCATTTAACTTCAAATTGCTGAGTCCTCACAAGAATAAGTGCGAAAAAACTTTTATTTATTACATAAGAATGTCAACATTTAATTGTCCTTACACATGGGAGTCATGGCATAATTAATAGGATTGATGAAGAGAAAAGGAGAGCTGGGCTTAAGCTCAGTTGGAGCACTGCTCCATACTCTCTGAGGACCCAGGTTCAATCCCCAGCACCACAAAAATGGGAGAAGGATGTGGCAATCCACTCCCAAAGCAATTCTGAAACAACCAGCCATTGAGAACCCTATGAAGGTTGCTATGAGTTGAACCGAACTCAACAGCACCTAAGAACAACAAGGAAAAAGGACTTTTTGTGTTAATTATCCATGTATCATTAGCATATTAATTAAGCAGTCTTACTATGTAATTAGGCTGGGATTTAGCTTAGTTGCTAGAGTGCCACTCTGCAGTCTCTGAAGGCTCTGGGTTCAATTCCTAGCACTGCAAAAATGGGAGAAGGATATGGCAATCCACACCCAAGGCAATCTCAAAACAATCAGCCTTTGAATACTCTATAATAGTTACTATGAGTCAGACATGACTCCATGGTACCTAACAACAACAACAACAACTATGTAATCATATCATGATTGATAATTTCAATATAATGGAATCAAACCGTTCACTCTTCCTCCTTAGGTCTCATCTCAGGACACAGCACTAGTGTGGTCTGGCAACAACTGTCTTAGTCCATTGGCAAACTTAGATGGCTCAAGTTTGATTTCTTGAAGTAATTCTCCTTTAAGTTATAGAAAACAGCATCTCTTGACTACTGATCTGCTTTATTATGGCATTTCTTCATCTCATCCACTGTTGGAAATCATCCCAGACCTTCCGGTCAGTGTGTCTCTCAGATCTATGGGCAGATCCACTGAGAAGCAAACAGATTCCCATTTCTCTCAATCCTTAATTGAACCAGCAAGCCAGTTCCATCGGCAGTAAAGGCCAATGACAAAGAATCTGATCTTTAGGGAAGTAATATCAAAAACTTCCTGTGATGATAGAAATATCACTAGCTACATGAGACTCTTTACATTTTAATTTAACTATAGTTAAATATTATTGAAAATTACTTGTCATATCTCAAGTGCCCAATAGCTGCCTACAGCTAATGGCTACTATATTGGACAATGTAGCTTTAGGTGAGCCAGGTTGTTGATATAGTCTGTCCAATATGGCTGTCTGGAAAGTAATACTGTCCTCAAATTTAACTTTCCACTTTGCAATAGTTCATTGGTACCCTACACCTGGGAAAGATCTGAAGACACATGCCAATTGAACTTGTACTGTTACTACTTTTCTTGCTTTTAATGGTCTATCTCTGGCTTTCTAAATGGACTCTCCAATCATGATGCTATTCAAATATCATCTACTCTGACAAGTAGGTCTGCACTCATCTCCTGTTTCTAAATTATCATAGAATTTAGTGTCCAATAATTCTCTTTTATTTACCTGTAGACTAATATCTCTAACTATATTATAATAATCATCTTTGGATGGACTTGAATCTTATCAGCCTAAAAAACTCTTCTTGTCAAGGCTGCTAAAGAGAGTGATCTTGGCATTGATATCCAAAGATCACTTCCTTACTCTTAACTAACTCAACATTCCGCATTGAACATTCCACCTTTCTTAAATTTACCATTCCCCTGACTTTTGAAATACTACACTCCTCTTCTGATTTTTTCTCTACTCCCTATCTCCTCTTTTGCAGTGTTCTCAAGTTTCTTCTCTTTTTTTTTAATTGTGGAATTCTTTTTTTTTTACTGGAAATTTTGAATGTACAACTTAATGTGTTTCATTTTGGCATGGACTTCATTGTGACATTTTCATATATGGGTTTCATTGTACATTACACAAATAAGTTCCCCCTTACCCTCTTGTGAACTTCCTCCCCACATCCCACCCCCTGACAAAAGGCCTCTCTTCTATTTGCATGTCTTTTTGTGGGAATATTTTTCTATATATCCTTGTATCCCAATTATGTTTAAGGTTGAGACTTTTTCTGTAGTGATCTATCTTTTTACATTGTGAGTAATATTACATGAATTTTCTAGCTCATTTGTATTATTACCATTCTTTGTTCATTGTTGTTGTTAGGTGCTGTCCAGTCTAGTCCAACTCACAGTGATCCTCATAGAGTTTTCAACTGCTGACTGTTTCGGGATTGACTTGGGAGTGGGTTACCACATCCTTCTCCCATTTTGCGGTGCTGGAAATCGAACTCAGGACCTCAGAGACTGCAGTGCAGTGCTCTACCAACTGAACTAAATCCCAGCCCATGTTCTTTGCTATTATTGGTATTATTATAGTTATTTCCCAAACTATTAAAGTAGGGCTATTTACTTTGAAGTCACCCTCTCTCTCATTCCTCACTCCTCCTTTTTCTTCCTCTCCCTTCTTTCTTCTCCCAGGATTTCTTCCTTTTGCTAGATCCCTCCCTCCTTTTACGCTCCCTAAATTGTCGCTTCTCCGATAAGTTGACTTAGGTTTTTATTATATTCCAATTTCTGTATAGGATTTTTTCCTTCTTTTAATTTTGACTCAGCTCCTACATATGAGTGAGAACATGTGGAATTTCTCTTTCTGAACTTGTGTTCCTTCACTTAAAATGATTTTCTCCAATTCCATCCGTTTTGCTGTAAATGACATTATTTCTTTTTTTTCTTTTTATTTTTCTTTCTTTTTTTTATTACTGAGTAGTATTCCATTGTACATATGTGCCATAGCTTTTTTATCCATTTTTCTGTTGATGGGCACTTTGGTTGATTCCATATCCTTGCTATTGTGAAAAGTGCTGCATTGAACATGGAGATGCAGGTGTCTCTGTGGTATAATGACACATCTCCCTTTGGGTAAATTTCCAATAGTGTTATAGTTGGGTCATACGGTAGATCTATTTTTAGTTTTTTAAAGATACCTCCCTATTGATTTCCAAAGTGGTTGGACTAATTTATAGCTCCACCAGCAGTATAAGAGTGTTCCCTTTTCTCTGCAACCTCACCAGCATTTGTTTTATTTGTTTTATTGATCTTGGCCATTCTTACTAGTATAAGGTGGAATCTCAGAGTTGTTTTAATTTGCATTTCCCTAATGGCTAGGGATATTGAGCATTTTTTCATGTGTTTCATGGCTTTATGGGCATTTGAGAACTGCCTGTTCAGTTCCTTTGCCCATTTTTGTATTGGGTTATTTGTTTTCTTGGGTGTTTTTTCTTGAGTTCTTTATAAATTCTGGTAATTAGACCTCTGTCTGATGTACCGGATACAAAGACTTTTTCCCATTCTGGGGGTTATCCTTGACACTGTTGATTGTTTCCTTTGCTGTACAGAAGTTTTTTAACTTCATGTAATTCCATTTATCTATTCTTGTTGCAATTTCTTGAACAATTAGAGTCCTCCTATTAAGGAAATACTTTCCTATGCCTACATGTTGGAGCGTATTGCCTATTCTATCTCCTATTAATTTTAAAATTTCTGGTTTTATGTTGAGGTTTTTTATCCATTTTAAGTTAACTCTTGTTCATATTGAGAGATGCAGGTTGGTTTTCATTTTTCTGCAAGTGTTCTTCCCTTGATCGCAATCCAGAAGCCTTCTTTATTGAACTTCTCATAGGTAACCTGAACAGTTCACTTAGTGTTAAGTAATATTTATGTGCCAATGATATAATACTTATATCCCTGAATTAGACCTCATTAGGAAGCACACACTCAGACCCATATAATATTAGGCTTCCTTGGCATACAATTTAAATGTCAAATACGCAAAAGAAAGTTAATGTATTTGAAACATAGCACTCTTCCCAAACACTACTCCTACCTGTTCCAAAGTGGTACTTCCACACATTCTGTTCTTTCCTACCTCAGCAAATGGTTTCACTATCCTTCCAATTTCTTAGGCCAAAATCTTGGAGTTGTCCTTGATTAATCACCTTACATAATTTCTCATAAACAGTGGATCAGCACTCTACTTTGATTCTGCCTTCAATACATTTTACTAATAAATTCTGTTTTTAAAATTTAGTTAATTAATTAGTTAATATTTTTGCAGTACTGGAAGGCTGAACCCAGGGTCTTCACACATACTTTGCAAGCACTCTACCACTGAGCTGTGCCTCCAACCTCGTTTTATTTTTTATATCAAGGCAGGGCCCACTAACTTATACAGGCTGCCTCAGGCCTTGAACTTATGATCTTTCTGCCACCACCTCTTAAGTCACTGGAATTACAGGAATGCACCCCCATGCTTGGCTTCCTCTTTTCTTCTTTTTCACAACTATGATCCTAATCTAGGACAACACTATTTCTCTTATCTTTTCCTTCATTTCTTACCTGGACTATTTCTCACCTGTATGATGTCTCATCTCTTCTCTTCTCTCTTCTCTTCTCTCCCTTCCTTTCCCTTCCTTTCTCATCTCTCTTTTCCTCTCCTCTCCTATTCTCTCCTCTTTTCTTTTCTTTTCTTTTCTATTCACATCACCATTTCTTACCTGGACTATTGAAATAAATTCATAATTGTTTAACTGCTCTATAGTTTCTCACTTTCTCTTCAAGAAATCCCAACTCTCAGCTAGGCTCTGCAGCACATATCTATAATCCCAGAGACTCAGGAGGCTGAGGCAGGAGGATTGCAAGTTCGAAACCAGAGGCAACCTGCTCAACTTAGCAAGATCTTGTCTCAAAAATATAAATAAATAAATAAATAAATAAATAAATAAATAAATAGGTGTAAGGGTATAGCTCCCTGCAGCTGTAGCCCTGTGGGATCTGATCCTGTCAGATCTCGGAAGCTAAGCAGGGTCGGGCCTGGTTAGTACCTGCATGGGAGACCACCTGGCAACACCAGAAGCTGTAGGCTTGGGAGAAGGACCTGGCAACCCCCTCCCAAAAGTCAATCTGCCATTGAAAACCCTATGAACAGCAGAGAAGCACTGACAATAGTTTTTCTCCTGTTGTACAGAGGGTCGCTATGAGTCAGATACCGACTCGACGGCACCTAACAACAACAACAACAAGGGTATAGCTCAGTGGTAGAGCATTTACCTAGGATGAGCCAGGGGTTAAGCTCTCCAGGACTGGAATCTGACTCTCTATCTGGAATATGAAGCCCTTCACAATCTAGTTTCCAACTTCTTTCTGCATTAGTTGGGATCCAGAATGTCCCCTAAAGGAGCTTGTGTTAAAACCCTTGTCTTCAGCTTGGTATTATTGGAAAGTGGTAGAAAACTTTAAGATGTGGGGCCCTAGTGCAAGGTCTTAGGTGATTAAGGGTATACTTCTGAATGGTATTCTGGGATGCTCATCTTTTCCTCTCTTTCTTTGCTCCCTAGTTGCCATGAGGTGAGCATCCTGCTCCACCAGGCACTCCCCAGCATGATGTACTGCCTTTCTTCTGGCTCCAAAGCAGTAACACCAACCAACTATATAGTGAAACCTCCAAAATGGTGATCCAAAAATAAATCTTTCCTCTTTTTAAAGTTGATTATCTCAGGTATTTTGTTACAGTAATGGAAAGCTGAATAAGACACTCTCCCACCTCATTGTCCACCAGGTCCCCACTCTGTTAAACAACTCTTGCCACACTCACCTACTTTCTGTTCCTTAGTTACTCAGAACTCATCTTGACCATCAGCCTTTAAAACAGCTTTTCCTTTGCCTGAAGCTCCATGTACCCTAATCTGTGCAAGGCAGGCTCTTTTATATTACTGAAGTCTCAGAAAAAAACAATGTACTTAGTATGGCTATCTATGACCATTTAGTCTAAGGACCTTCTATCAAATTTATCCTCCTATTTTAAATGTACCATAGCACAAATCTCACCTGAGATGTTTCATCATGTCTTTGTTTAATATCTTCTTTCTCCTATAGGAATTCAAGATTCATGAGAGCTAGTATCTTATCTTATTCACTGGTTTTACCCCTAAAAACTAAAATAGTGTCTGATACATAATGGGGTCTTAATCTACTTGTGCTGTTATAACAGAACACCTGAAGCTGGACTAAGTATGATGAACAGAAGTTTACTGGCTCACAGGTCTAAAACCTGGGAAGTCCAAGGCCAAGTGACCAGCAATTGGCAAGGACCTTCTTTCTGTATTATCTCATGTCAATAGGTGGAAAGACAAGACAGAGAAAACAGAGGCTAAACTCCCCATTCTGTAACAGTACAAACCCTATTAGCCCTCATGGCCTAATCATATCTTAATGGTTCTACTGCTTAAGACTATTACAATGGCAATTAAATTTCATCATGAGTTTTGGAGGAGATAAACATTCAAACCATAGCAAATGGGTACTTGATATTTGTTAAATGAATTAATGAGCTTTGAGTGAGGAAGGCATTTAAAAAATTGCAAAGAGCTTTCTGAACTCTTGTATCATTAAATTTTTTGAAACAGCCTGCAGGTAAAAAGTACTACTCTTTGAAGTAGAAGCTCAGAGAAGTCTTATGATATTTCTAAGGTCAAGGACTTTGGTGTCATGAAGGTAAACATAGTTTGTCTATATTTAGTATTACTCTATAAAGGCCCTTAGTATAAAACAAGACAATTAATAAAGGTTTACTAAATGTACTGGCTATATCATAGTAAAAAACTTTAGGTCCATGTCTTCTTTAGTCCTTAACCTAATTCATCATATAAGGTCTATAATTAGCATATGGTCATGTAAGTTTTATAAAGAATAAATTAATTGAATGAATAAATTACTTAATTTTCATCTATTTTTAATGCTCAGTGGTTCTATATCACACATGACATAAGTACTTATTTGTTATAATTGGTAACTAAATTAGCTTTAGAGAAATGTTTTATGAGAATTTCATGATACCTTTTGAGATATGTGGAGTATCAAGGTTTCAGATTTGGCATTCATTTATCCAGCATATCCCAAACTTCAACAATTATACCAGTTTATGAATCTACAATTATACTCATTGAAAGGAGTTATGGGAAGGTGGTTATTGTAACAACATATTTTTAAAAATCTTTCTGAATAGCCACTTAAAATCAACAAAAAATTATATATCAAATAAAAAATTTATTTTCAACAAAACTAAATATCAAGTATCCTCATGAATCCCAAAGCACAAGCATGAGAGGACAACCTGCTAACAGCTATACACCTGAATAACATCAGTGCCTGTGCTAGCAGAAACAGAGACACACCAAGGTGCTCAAAGAATCAGAGGCTAGAATCCAAAATTAACTAATATTTATGGGCTTGAAAAATCAGTGGATTAATTTGAGAACAGCTAAGACCAAGAAGAATTTTATCCAGTCCAGAAACAGAATCTACAGTAACACTTGAGGAACTGTTATAGATTGGCTGCCATGAAAATTTACAGCTAAGCTACCAAACCAGACTTCACAGACTGGGCCTCACACTAAGAAGAAACTGCTAACAGCAGATTAGGTGTTGATCAGGTTAGAAGTAAAGGGGGAAGGTGAAATAATTCTAAATAAAGTACAAGGAAACAACACCAGGAAGTTTTAGTAAGAAGGCCACCATTTGAACAAGAAAAGAGGAAGCTCTTTGAAACAGTAGTCTGAACCTTACCTTCTTCTAATCATTTAGGAGAGAATCAAGAATTTATTCTACCAGTCCTATACAACCTGTAAAACTAAGTATAAAAAAAATGAGAGAATGGATGTCTTTCTAAAACTACTGAATAAATGCAAAAGAAATATAAGAATTAGGATACCACCATTTGCAATCCCCAATGAATTAATGGATCTATGTAATGAGCATCAACATTTGCTGCCATTATGAAAACAGCAGCAGCCAAATATCATGTGGCTGGTAATGAAAGAATAAAACATTACTCTCATCTTGCCAACGGGATTAAACATGAGTCTTAACAAGCTTCTGGATTCACTGCTGATTTGTAAGAAATACAAGGGACAGAAAAAGATATTTAACTGCACCAATAAATATACAGTCAGCAAAATCTAGACTGTGAGAAACTGCAAACCAAATGACCAAGTTTATTCACCAGCTATATTATAAGGAAATGAAAAAGATGGTATGTGTAGATTAAATAGACTTAAAGATATAACCCGTTTTTCAATTGGAAGCTTAAACTCTAGAGTATAAGGCTACATATTTGGGTGATACAATGGTCAAGAAGCCATTACTGCCACAGAGTCACTGGTAAGTTTTGAGGAGAAGGATTGTGTAATAATTAGAGCAGGGTTCATGCTGAGATGTCTGAATGAGCCAGCAAAGTTCTTTCCTCACCTGGATTGTGGGTAGTGAGTATTTTCATAATAGCATCTCAGAAAGTTATGCCTTTCAAGATCCTGTGTTGTATACCTTTTATCTCACAATAAAAAAGGTATTCAAAGTAGAATAATCAATTTCTTCAAATTCTCTGAGAAATGATGGGCTATATGGAGACTGTAAAAGGGTTTTCTGGGACATGGTATGGCATTTGTATTCTTGGGAATCTTAAGCATTAAGGAGAATCCCAGAGACCTGGGTAGAAAAGTAGCCACATGAAAGTGTCAAAGTATGGTTGTGTCTTTATTTACTGCTGCTTCTGGGTCAAGAGAGGAGACAAGAGTGTGTTATTGTATGACAAACATTATGGGCACATTAAGTAAAATTCTGCCTGAAAGACATTGTAGGCTAATCACTATGTTTTCCAAACAAAAGTCAGCAGGTATTCAAAAGGCAGAAGGCTGAAGAGGCTTGAGAAGAGGCTGAGTCACAGTAAAATGCTCCTAATTAGTGTGCCAAGCTCTCCACAAAGACCCAGAGGAAAGTAATGCCCAGTGCCACACAAACTAACCAGGGCCTGTAGAGATGTGAAAAACAGAGCCTCTGTGAATGTAATTATTTCATAATATTGCAAGTGTGAGCTTCTCTTCCTGAGGCATAAACAGAAAGCCAAGAAGACAGTTCTCTCAGACAGCTTAATTACTTAATATCTCATTGCTGGGGGTAGCTTATGACAATGAGTAAACTGACCTTCTCTAAAGATTCTACCTACTCCTGATTGCCTAGAACAACCTTAAAATAATCACTGGCCCTGAATTAGAAATAGTATTGTTCAACTCCATGAAATGTTATCACCAGTCATGAGCTTGTGCCAAGTCCATCCACTTTCTCCATCCATTCATCCACCCTCATCTCTTTTGTGGGCTACTGGAAGTAATCTCCTAAGTGTTCTCTATGCTCTTGATATTACCTCACAGTATCTATTTTACGTGGTCAATCTTTTATGTCAAAGCTTCCAATAACTTTCAGAAACACTTAGGAAAAAAATTCTCAACTCTATTCCATAGCCAACAAGTCCTAACTGTCCTTATGAGCTCTTTTTCTGTACTTCTTGTTGTCTGGTTCATTTTGTTCTAGAATATGACAAATTCAATCTTACTTTGTAGCTTTGGACTTCTTATTTTCTTTGTTGGTAATTTGTGTCCCTGAGTCTTTGTGTGCTTGGGTTTTTTAAATTACTCAGGTCCTAGATTAAATGTTACCTCTTCAGAAATTATCAGAGAACTCAACTTAAGGAAGGGTTCTCAGTTTGCTCATATATCATTGTCGTATTTTCATCATTATACTATTGACTATCTCAAAGTACCCTGCTTACTTTTGTTTGTTTGTTTACCTGGCCTTTGACTTGTCTGTTTCAGCCTTCTAGGATGAAACTCTTTGCCAGCATGGATGTTGTTATGTTCTCCAATGTGATTAAAGCCCTATGCCCCATGTAGTAGAAGCTCCATGAGCATGTGAAAATGAGTGAATGAGATAGATTCCCCTCTGGTTTTTGAAATGTCACAATCTACCTTCTTCTTGGGGTCACTGATCAGGTCGCTGGGATCTTTTTGCTCTACCTAGTTAGAAGTAATAGGTGGACAAGGAAAAGCCCTTCAAGTGCTGGCAGGTTTTGTATCCCTCAACATTTGACAGCAGGAAGTGGTGACAGCAGACCATCAGGAGCAATAGCAGCAAACAGCACCCTCTAGTGTTACAACTCTTATATGGGCCAAGGACATCAAGAATCCTAAGATTGTGTTACAGCTCTGCTGTAGGCTGAGGATGTCAGAAATCCTTAGTCAACCTTAGACAACACCTAGCATTGCAGCTTCCAGGTGAGGGGCCTAGGTATAGGGATCCTCGGCCCTTCACAGTGGCTAGTGTTACATAGCTCTTTGGTCTAGTGTGCCTAAGACCCTTGGTCCTAAAAACTTGAAATCTCTCTGGAACTCTTTTAGTAACCTGTGTTTTCTTCTCTTTAGTTCTTTATATCCTTCTACCCTTCTTCAACCTCAGCTCTCTGCTCTCTCTTGCCTTCCCTTTACCTCCACCATCCTTTTTCTTCTTGCCTTGGCTGGTGTCTCAAACTATTCAGCTGCCTTTTATTGCTATGGCTGCTGTCACCACTGCTGCTGTTCAGGAGGCAGCTATCACTGTTCTGCTGCTGCTGCCACTGCTTTTATTACTGCTGGCCATTGGTCATGCAGCCCTGCCTTTTTTGCAGTTGTCAATGCAGCTGTCTAACTTGCCACTTTTACTGCTTGGCCTGTCAATCACTTGGTTCTGTCTCTTGAAAGCTGCATGGTTTTAGTGGTCCCTCCCCTACAGCTGCTGTCAGAGCTCCTCCATTCTCAGCCCTGCTCCTGCTAATCCTTGGAGCCTTAGAGTTCCTGCTTCTGCTCCTCCCCATCATCACAGTTGAGTGGAGCTGCACTCACCTCCTATGAATCAGCAGAGCTTCACAATTTCCATGCTCCACTCTGGTTAATCATTGGAGCCTTGTGATTCCCAGCTCTGTTCTTGCCAATTGGAACAATAGCATAGGGCTACATTCTGTTCCTGTCCATTGGTGGAGTCATAGTTCCTTTGCTCTGGCCAATCACCAGAACCTTGTGTGGTGCTCTGCTTCTGTCTACCAGTGGTCCTTGTGCTCTTCTCCTGTCACAAACATTGAAGCAGCTGGCTAAAGCCCCTCTTCAGCTGATTGACATGGCAATTGCCTTGCTGTCCTACTGCTCTGCTGTCATCACTGCTGTCTTCACTATAGCTCTATTGTCTTTTCTTCTTTCTTCACATTACCAACTCAGCCCATGCCAACAAAAGTAAGTGAAAGAACCATTCAAGAGATGCCTTTTATTTGTCCTAATATTGCAACACCAGGGGAGGCATCACAAGAAGGTAGTCCAGCTCATTCACCAAGTGAGCTGAACACCCTGCTTTTATAACCAGCAAGGGAATGTTTGGACCAATCACAACAAACCTATCATGCAAATGAAGGTTTGTCTTTACACCAACCACAACATTGTCCCTTTTACACAAGTCACAGCAGTCCCTTTTTCAGGTCACTAGGGGAAGTGGTTCCCCACCACCACCTCAGGTGGAAATAGCTACAGGGTCATCTAGGGTTCATCTGCACTTTCATCACTTTCAATGTTAAAATATCAATGCAAACTACAAGCTGTTTGAAGCAATCATGGCTAGGGTTGCACCTTCAGGAGCCAGGGTTATGCTGCAGCTACATTTTTCATATGTCCTCTATGAAGTGTTCATAATAGCTTGTCTGATATTAGGGTGGTTCAACTGGCTGTTTGGCTGAGAGTCTTTACTCGAAGCAACAAGGATAACAAGGGAGAGTCCAATAGCTGCCAAATGGGGAGTCAAATTTCTCCATCCCCCAATATCTGTGGTTACTTACAGGAAGATAAATATTGGAAAGAATGCTTATAGAAAGAAAGAACCTTATTGTTAGCATCAGCATTGATTTTGTCAGTGTTAAACAGTGCTTTTAACAATGCTTAATAACTTCCTAGTGCTCGAGAAAGAGATAAGTCTCAGTGGTGCCAGTCAACAAGTTCATGTTTTAATCAATATAATGCTGCCTCCTATTTTTTAAAATTTATTTTGTTGTAAAAGTGAACTACTTACAATTCTCTGAACACACCATTCTGTCTCATTTTTCTGTGCATTTATGTATTATCTTTCATCTCTGGAACATGGTCTCTATTTACTTTCTTGGTATCCAACAACAATCTTTTTCTTTTCTTTTTTCTTTTTTTTTTTTT
>VMDO01018446.1:0-42171 GCA_007922755.1 Pedetes capensis
ATACTTCAGCAACTCAAAGCCCCACCTTATCTCAAAGCCCCACCTTATTTGACTGTCAATAGCAGACCCCTCTGACTTTAGCAACTCAAAGCCTCACCTTATCTGATTTTCACTTTCTCCACCCCCTCCTTCCCTGCTTGTAACCCACAATATAAGCCTTCACCCTGCAATGAGTAGAGGTCCCAACACTGAACCACTGTGTCAGTGAACTGAGGTACCCTCGAGTTTGAGCTTTAATAAAGACTCTTTGTTATTGCATGCGACTTCGGACTCCCTGGTGGTCTTTGGGGAACTTGAACTTTGGGCACAACATATGGATTTAATTGGCATGTCTTGGGGCGATCAGCAACTTTAATTCCAGCAATAGTCTGAGGACCATCTGAGCTTGAACAACATTATCTAATTAATTAATTACTGACAGGATCTCACTATGTAGCCCAGACTGGGTTCGAACTCATGATCCTCCTTCCTCAGCCTGATTGCTGAGATTACAGGTATGCTACCACTACATCCGGCTCAATATTAAGTCCGGGGTGGGATTTAGCTCAGTCGGTAGAGCACCACTCCGCAGTCTCTGGGGTAGCAAAAATGGGAGGAGGACATGGCAATCCACTCCTGAGGCAATCCCGAAATAATCAGCCATTGAAAACCCTATGAGGCTCGACTATGAGTCGGACACGACCGGACGACACTTACAACAATATTAAGTCTAAGTCCCTGTTGGATTTGATGTTTACACTTTTAAGGCGCATCGGGTGAAAGAAAAGAAACAGAAGCGTATGTTCAAGTGGGTCGGCCTGAGCATCAGTGCCCAGGGACAAGTCCAGGTTTGAAGACCATGTGCACCCGGCTCTTCACCCCTCAGTAGGAGCTGTGTCCTTGCAAGTCCATTTCACTGGTGTGGCTGGACGCATTTGTGAGAAAATCTGTTCGCCTTCAGCCCTCGGGGCCACCCTAAGTAGCGACAGCGTTCTACCTGCCTGTCCGGGTTTCCTGTCGAATCTGCCACTGGGGAGCCGGCGCGAGGCCCGGGTGCGGAAAGTGCGGCTGCGCGCGCGCCGCGGCGTTTACGCGGCGATTTCATCATGCTCCGGGACCGGCCTTGCGCGCCGCTTCCGCCGCCGCCCGCGCTGGACCGCCCAGGAACGCAGGCTCATGCCCTCTCAGCGCCTGGCGCTGCTTAGAGCCGTCCGCGCCACGCTGCTGCTGCTGTCTCCGCCGCCCCTGCTTCCCTCCTGGCCCTCGCTCGCTCCCCGCCGGCCCCTCAGCGCACCCGCTCACGCCCCGACCTCCTTCCCAGCCATTGCCTCCCGGAGCAGCATGGACGGCGCCGGGGCGGAGGAGGTGCTGGCACCTCTCAGGCTAGCCGTGCGCCAGCAGGTACGGACGGTCTGCGCCCTCCGCGCAGCCCCGGGGCTCCCCGGGGCTCCTCTTGGCTCTCCCCGCGGCTCCTCTTCTGTGCAGAACTCCTCCACCTCTGCCTTCATCCTCAGCATCTTCTTTGCTTCCCCTCTTGCACCCAGGTCCTTGTGCTGCAGCCACAGTCCCCTGGAGGACCCGCGTCCTCCCCTCCTTGGACGTCTTCTTCGGCCCAGCTGGACATCTTGTGTCCCGTCCCTCCCGATCTGTTCTCCTTTGCTTGTCCACGTTTCTGTGTCTGGAATCTGTGACCCTTTGGTCATCCTCGTGTCCTCAGTGGATAACCCTGACTGCAGTTCGTCAGGGGCCGCTGTGCTCTTTGTGCGCCGGCGGTGGCCAGGTTCCGAATCCTTTCCCTAGTCAATGCTGAGCTGAGGCTGCCGGTTCTCTTGTCTTAGGACCACACTCTCGTTAGTTTTCAGGATGCTTTGGGTAGTGTTTCCTCCTTTTCTTCCTCCTCCTTGCAGAGCTTAGTTAGCCGCATGGCCGGCTAAAAAGAGTTGAAACGTGGGTTTGGGGAGGTGTGGGACTTTTTTTTCCCCTTATAGTGATGTGAAGTCATCATTGTTCTATTTTGTCATCTTTGATGGTTTCTCTAAAGGCCATTTGGAATGAGTGTGCTTTCAGGCTGTAAACCTGAGAAACTGTAAATGTAGTGAGTTACTCGGTAAAGTCAGCTGTTCTTAGTATGGAACATTTTGAAATCTGATTTTGCGGAAGGGAGGGGAGGTTTCATGGGCTAGAGAACTTGGTGACTTCATTCAGGTCTCCTTTTTCTGGAGCAGTGCGTGGAGCTCAGAATTGAGAGACGGCAAGGAAAAGATTATTTCAGATGACACATCTAGTTAGAGCCGGAGCTTCCAGTTGGGCTCCAGGGATTCATGACCTACTAGTGGTAAACACCCAAAGGGTTTCTCCTTTGCCGGCGCCTGATGCAATCATTTGCCTTCGCTAAGCACGGTGGAATTCTGTCTCGGAAATAATTCATCAGAGAATAGCTCCTACAAATTCAGAAAATTCTGCCACTTTGCTATTTCCACTCCCCTCTACTTTGAGCTTGGTTGATTTAGTAGTCTTTGATTTTGAAATTTTACCTTGGGCTTATTTTTTTTTTTCTTCTTCTTTATTGTAATTAAAACACTGTACGTTTACTCTATCTCACTCCAGCTGTCCAAATAAAAGTAGATGTGCTTTCTTTGCCTTTACTGTAACTCGCAGTTTTTTAGAAATATCCTTACTTAGGAGACAGAATACATCTCATTTGGAAAAAAACACAAACCCCTCCCTCTGCCACGTTAGACTGGAACTGCAGTGCAAATTATCCATCTGTAGCAAGACTGGGTCTGGTTAACTGAAGTAAAATTTGGTCATGAAACAGCCTTCTGATGCTACTTCTTTCTTGTGTATAGGTTTATGTATTTTGTGTATTATGTTGGCTTGATTGTTAATTTTTTTTGTATTTTAAGATATTTTCTGAAGATGCGAGTTAATTTATGTTAGTTTGGGTTCCTTTTCTAATTTTCCAGGACACGCATACATCAGTTAATTGCCTGGAACCTTGCATCATTCTGAGTCCACTGTCAAGTGGAAAAAAGTTATCAACCCCTACCCTTTTTTTTTTCTTTTGTATATGGGAAATGAGACTCACAGTCACTTCTGTCCATCTTACATATTTCTCTTGTGAAGTTTGTGCAATTGAAGACTGACCTGGAGTGTGATTTTTAAGGTGTTTAATGACTATTCTGGTTGATGGCATGTGTTTCATATAAATATGCTAATCTGGAAAATGAATGGAGTGAGCCTGTCATTTCAGGAAAACAACTGATAATATTTGTGCCCCAAAATAAAATTAAAGTCATTGGAAATTTGAGAATCTTGGAAAACTTGTGTCTCTTAACTTTGAACTTGGCAGCTTCACAGTACCAAAGGACATTTTTGATGAGATGAATAATGATGTTAACAAATGTGAGGTGTTTTTTAATATTGTATAATCAGCAGGCTAATATTTGGAAGGTCTGTATAACTCAGTTAACCAATATTTTCCAAATGCCCAGTGCATAATGTTATGAAATCAGGCGCTGGAAAAGATCTTTCCAAAGTCTAAGATACATTCATGGATTTAATGTAACAGAAGACAAAAAGTTCAGTGCTATAATTTTTAGAATTTTTTTTTTTTTTTTTTTTTCCTGAGGCAGGGTCTCACTATATGATCCAGTCTGGTCTCAAACTTGATATCTTCCTGCCTCAGCTTCCCAAGTGCTGGGATTACTGTCACATATCACCACACCTGGCCTCACAAGTAACTTTTAATGACTACTGCTTGTCAGAGTTTTGATGTAGTATCCACAATTATATGAAAATGCTTTAAATTCTCCTCCCTTTTCCAAATATGTATGATTTTTAAATGTAATTTATCCAAAACATCATGTTGCAAAAGAAGCAGATATGATAGTCTGTCTTCTGTTAAGTTACAGGTCAAGAGATTTGCAAAATAATAAAAATATTCTCACTGTTTTTGATTTTGGAAAAGTTATTTTCATAAAAATGATGTTTTTATGCATGTTAGCATATATTGAGATAGATTTATTTATTGATTAATTTATTTTTGTGGTTCTGTGGATCAAACTCAGGGCCTTGTGCAAGCTCTCTACCACTGAGATACATTACCAATTTCACGCTTGGGAATTAATAATTAAAAGATTTTTTTCTGTTTTAGTTTCTAATACATATGCTTCTCTACTTACAGTGGGGTTTTATCCTGAAAACCAATCATAAGCTGAAAATATTGTAAGGTTAAAATTAATATTTCCATCTAATCTACTGAAGAACATCTTAGCCAAACAGTACACTGTACAGTGTCCTTCGTTTATCTGTGTGATCACTTGGCAGACTAGGAACTGGGGCTTGCTGCTGCCACCCTGCATCATGAGGGAGTATCCTACAGTATGTCGCTGGCCCAAGAAAAGATAGAAACTCAGAATTCACAATACAGTTTCCACTGAATATGTCAGTTTTGCAACATTGTAAGGTTGATAAATTTTAAGGTGAACCCTTATTCATAAGACAGGGACTGCCTACACGGTAAACATTGTTAGAAATAGCTCACACAAACAAAAGCTTTTGGGGTCCTCAGTGATCTTTTTTTTTTTGGGTTTTTTTTGACACAAGGTCTTGCTATGTAGCTCAGGCCCTAGAACTTATTATGTAGCCCAGGCTGGTGTTGAACTTGTGATTTTTTTCCCCCCTCCCTTCCAAGTGCTGGGATTATAGATCTGCACCAAGCTGTTTTAGGTAAACAGAAGAATCTGATTTGTACAAAGACAGGTTTGGGCCGGTGTCTCCTAGAAACGCCTCTTTCCCCAGCCTATGTTCCCTTTACAGCTAAAAGGTTTCTCACGTTTGCATTTTCTGTTCCCTCTTCCTTCCACTACACTGTCATTGGCCTTCACCACTGCCCTAGACTAGTAGTACCCCAGAGGGTACTTTTCTGTGATTACCACATTTTACCTGTCTTCAGCATTTAACTGTTGCTCGCTCCCTGTTGTCACGAATTGCTTTTCTCTCAGGAGGTGCAGTGAGGAACTGGTGTAGAGATTCTGTGAGGTGTTTCAGAATCATTGTCTCAGCTTCAGACCCCACTCTGAAATCATTTATGTGGGCGTGGTGTAAACCTCTAACAGTATTAACAGAAAAAAAGAACCAAGAAGTTTTTTTTTTTTTTTTTTTTCCTAAAATTGAGGTGGAACTTATAATTGTCAAGATAGGAAACATTTGGAAGAATTGCTAGTTGGGCCTTCTTTATACCCCTACCTATTTTTTTGTGTGTTGATGAGGATTAAATACAAATGGCAGTATAGCATAGAATTCATTGTAAGCTCCTCAGTTACATTTGCAGTTTGGATCCTGACTTTGCTATCACCTTTTGCAAGTAATTTAACCTTTCAGTAGTCAAACTTTATAATAGGGAAATGGAGTCTTAAATAGGAAAATGAGAAATTCATGTAAAGGGCTGAGACGGCTGCTCACAGTACCCAGTAAGTTCTTGGTGAAATGTTAGGTATCCTGAAATGATTGTCGTTTATTGGAATGCTGGTTCTATCAAACCATTGCTGGCTCACTTATTTTCTTATGATTGTCAGTTTGATAATATTTTGAACCTAACATAAGAGACTCGACGTATTCTGAATTTGATAAGATGATGGAAAAGCCTTTTAAAGTTATTTCTTGGGGGGTGTCTTTAAGTGATGCTTTACTCTCTAAATAATAGATGTGTGGACAATATAATGTGTGTTTCAGCATTTCACATTTTCTCTTACTGTAGTTGGGCAGTAAAACTAGGCCCTTAGTAATAGTGAGAAGATTTAGCATGAGGAAGGAGCCTTGGATTTTTCTCTGCTTTGATTTTCTGAACTGAGAGTGCCTGTTAAACTGCAAAGGGCGAGTGAAGTTTATGAAGGTTTTTTTTTTTTTTTTTTCCCCCCAGTACTGGGGGTTGAACCCAGGGCCTCGTGCTTGCATACTCTGCAAGTGCTGGACCACTGCACTGCACCCTTAGCCCATTTTTTTACTTTTTTTTTTTTTGAGACAGGCTCTCGCCAAGATACGCAGACTACCTCTGATGTCGAATTTATAATCCTCCTGCTTCCACCTCCCCAGCTGCTGGGATTACAGGGTGCGCCATGGCACCCGGCTGAGTTGATGTTTCTTAGGAGTAATTTAGAGATCTTGCTGGTGTTCTAGAGTATAAACAAGATACCCAAATGTAATTGGATGATAAAGAAAATGAGAGGAAAAATAATTTGCCATTAATATTTCTTAAGTACTTTCATTCTATGCGTAGGACACCACCAACTCTTTTGTTTTTACAACTGGATCATTGTATATCAGGATTTTAATTATTTATTTATTCAGAATATACATGACTACTTCCTTTCTTCACTGGACCTTTAGTGTTGGTGAGCTCAATGGAAACCTTATTCTCATACCACTTCCATGTGAGAGGTAGCCGCTGCTTGAATTGTTGTTAAGTACCATCAAGTTGGGTCCTGCTCACAGGGACCCTATGTACAACAAAATGAAATACTGCCTAACACTGTGGCATGCACACAATATTTTTTATGTTTAAGCCCATTGTTGCAGCCACTATGTGAGTCCATCTCGTTGAGGGTCTTCCTTTTTTTGCTTTTCTTTTTCTTTTTTTCTTTTTTTTTTTTTGTTGCTGTTGTTGTTGTTGACCTGCCACTATCTCAAACATGATGTTCTTCTCCAGGGAATGGTCCCTCCTGACTACGTGTCCAAAATATGTAAGACATAGTCTAGCCACCCTTGCTTCCAAAGAGAACTCTGGTTGCACTTCTAGGATGGATCTTTTGGTTCTTTTGGCAGTCAGTGGTATTTTCAATATTTGTCTCCAACACCATAATTCAAAAGCATCAATTTTTCTCCTGTCTCCCTTATTCACTGTCTAGCTGAAAATACCATGGCATGAGTCAGGCACATATTTGCCTTCAGTGTGACATCTTTACTTTTCAACACTTTAAAGATATCTTTTGTAGAAGCTTTTCCCAGTGCAATGCGTCTTTGATTTCTTGACTGCTTCTTCTGTGGGTGTTGATTGTTGAACCAAGTAAATCAAAAAAAATATATGTGGTTAATTCTGTGTCTGAACTTTAAAAGATAAAAAATGTGTCAGGGCAATGAATTTTAAATCCTTACTACCTGTTTACTGGGCTGGGATTTAGCTCAGTTGGTAGAGTGCTGCGCTGCACTCTCTGAGGTCCTGAGTTCAATTCCCAGCACTGCAAAAATGGGAGAAGGACCTGGCAATCCACTCCCAAGGCCATCCCGTAACAGTCAGCCATTGAAAACCCTATGAGGGTCGCTATGAGTCGGATACCGACTCGACGGCACCTAAGGACAACAACAACAACAACCTGTTTACTTGGGCTGGAGTTGAGCTCAATTGGTAGAGTACTGCTTCACACTGTCTGGAGGACCCAGGATCGATCCCCAGCACTGCTAAATCATGACAAGTACGTGGTAGTCCACTCCTAAAGAAATACTGAAAAATCAGCCATTGAAAATCCTGTGAGGGTCAATATGAGTCAGACCTGGCTTGAGGGCACCTGACAACAACAACCTGTTTACTTGTGGCTCTGCTTGCCAGTGCTCAGAGACGTTTTAGGAGAAGACAGGTGAAGTAGCTTTGAGTGCCCATACTTGACACATGGTGGGGAGATGTTACTTATTTTTTTCTGACACTCAGAGGAAACTCGTCATCTGTTCAGAACAAAGCTTCATGCAGGTTACTGAATTGTTCTGACAGCTAGAAAAGGGACAAGAACCACTGAAGGAGTGAAGAGTAAGCCAGTAGATATTACTGAGTAGTGGGTTCTTGGTACTATGCTGGGTTTAGATTGTGATATCAGGTAATAGATATTTGAGTGCCAGAATTGACATGCTAGAATTCTTGTCCTAAAATGCATGTAGGTAAATTAAAATTAAGTTGGAGGGTGAGTGCACTATAGCCATACCACCTTGGTGTCTGATCATGTCTGATCTCAGAACTAAGCATGGTCGGGCCTAGTTAGTCCTTGGATTGGAGACCGCCTGGGAATACTGAGTGCTGTAGGCTTGGGAGAAGGACCCAGCAGCCCACTCTCGAAACAATTAGCCATCAAAAACTTTATGAATAGCAGAGAAACACTGTCAGACATAGTGCTGAGCCTGACACAGTGTCGAGTAATGTTTCTTCTGTTGTACATAGAGTTGCTATGAGTCAGACTCACTTGACAGCATCTAACAACAACAGAGGGTAACTGGGGATGTTGCTTTAGCTAGGTCAGGATAAGATTAAAAACTGCTAATATAATGACAGATCAGGCTTTCTTGGATGTGATAAGAGGAGGGAAATAACTAAATATCTCAACTGTGTCAGACTCAGTGTCTCCTTTTATACCAAGTAGTTTAGAATTCTTCATCATTATTCTTAATGAAATTCATACAAAATAGCAACCAAAATTTATTTATTTATTTTTGAGACAGGGCTCCACTGTGTAGCCCAGGCTGGTGTCAAACTCACAATCCTCCTGCCTCAGCCTCCTAAGTGTTGGGATTATATAGGCATAGGCCACCATGCTCCATTCAACTGAAATTTAATTAAATAAAAATGTGTACAGGTAATGCTTTAAACGTAATCAAAGAAATAAAGTAATTTTAATATACTTATAAGTTAGTAATATATATTTCAATATGTAAATTCTGGATCTGATGCCACTGGGAGTTGTAATGAAGGAAGCAGATGTTTAATGCTGTGAATGCATTTGCTGTGAATGCATATGCTATCCATGTGCACTGATAAAATATATTGTGTTGGTTGCCATTGTTTTGTTATATATTTTTGAATAATGATCAACTTTTTCCATAGGTAATACCTCTGTAAAATTGTGAACAAAACAAGGTATATTCTTCCTTTAAAATCACATTTTCTTGCATGCATTCCTGGAAAATTCATTGTATGTTAAAAATGTAGGAAAATACTTCTGGTTATGTAGCTGGGTATGGTGGTGCATACCTGTACTCCTCTCCTGTAATCCTAGCATTCAGGAAGTAGACACAGGAGGACTCTGTGCTACACAGCGAGTTCCAGTCCAGCCTGAGCTAGGTAGCAAGACCTTATCTCAATCAATCAGTCATAAAAGTACTTCTGATTGTGTGTAAGCAGAGTTAGGTTTTACATTCTGAGAACTTCTAACAGTTTTGTTCACCTCCTAACTGGGACATTCTAAAGAGCATGAGTTATATAGAAGAGGAAGATTATCATCGAATGAAGGGAGTAAGTAACAACTTGGAAAATGACAACAGCAGGGCATAAGGATGGCAACAAGCCCTTCAAAGGAGGTGAGTTTTAAGAGGGAAGAAGAATGAAAGTACAGGAGGGAGAATAAGGAGAATATGTGTCCCATGTCCAGCCCTTGAGAAGTATGGGAAGAAAGCCAGCCTCTGCTTGGATATCTTTGAGGGGAAAAAGTCCTCAAGGAGCAGTTATTATTGTTAGGTGCTGTTGAGTCAGGTCCAATTCATAGTAACCCTATGTACAAAAGAAGAAACACTCCCTGACACTGTGCCATGCCCAGCACTATTTCAGTGCTTCTCTGCTATTCATAGGGTTTTTAATGGCTGATGTTTTGGGAGTGGGCTGCCTGGTCCTCCATTTTTGCAGCGCTGGGGATCAAACCCAGCACCTCAGAGCTTGCAGAGCAGCCCTGTATCAACTGAGCTAAACCCCAGCAAGGAGCATGAAATATTTGGAAATGCTTCCTAAAGGGTATGGTAGACTAAGTGCAAAGAAGCACTTTTGGGTAAGAGGAGAAATACTGAAGGCACAAGATAGAAACAGTTGTCGTGTTAGGCTTTGTGATTGTGAAATAAGGCTTACAAAATGAGAGAAATAACATGAATTAGGGTAATTTGGGCCAGGTCTAATGTGAGTAGAGGCACCTTTGGCTGGGAGACAAACTGGTAATCTGTGTAATAATTTAGTCTGTGAGGGGTGAAAGCGAGATTGGAAATTTTGAAATGAAGTTGGACAATTGTTGGAGCTAATGAAGCCTTAACTTGATGGTACTTGGGAAATGGTAGCTTTTGTGACCATTAACATGCAGAACATATGTAGAAGGCAAAGGTTTGGGATAGAGAAAAATCAATTTTAAACAAATGGGGTTTGAGGTACCTGTGGCCATACTCAGGGTGCTTAATAGCATAATAACAGCTGTTATTTTGTATGTATACTGTGTGTTAGGTGCAATTGAAAGTACTTTAAAGTGTGTAATTTCCTTTTATTACAATTCAGCGGAGTAAGTAGTATCATCCTGATTTTATTCTTGAGGAAGCTCAACATACTTTTCACTTTGCTCAGGGTTTCATGATTAGTTGATCAGGGGTTACAATTCAAGGCTTTAACCTTAAGTGTTATGCTTTACTATAGCTTATCTAGGTGTGGGCTTTTGTATATTTGGATTTTCTTATGCTTCCTGACCTGAGAATTCATGTCTTTGTGCAGTAATAGAAAATGTCATAGAAAATGTCTTCTCAAATATTGCTTCTTAAAATTTTTCTTTGTCTTTTACTTTCTGGCTGGGTAAATGTTAACTCCTCTTCGCCGTTTGTCTTTTATTTTTAACTAGCTTTCTGTACTACTCTGGCTAGTTTTGTTAGGTCTGTCTCCTAGGTCCCTAATTCCTCAGCTATGTCTGACTTGCTATTTTACCTACACTGTGAGTTTTTAGTTTCAGTGATTCATGTCCATATGACCTATGTGGTTGTATTTCAAACTGCCTCCACTTCCCCCAATTCATCTTATGAGTATTGTTGTTGTTTGGTGCCCTGGAGTTGGTGAGCAGTTATTGGATTATAAATACAGGGGAGAGCCTTTTAGTTATAAGGACATCTCAACTAAGAAACACTCAAATTGCGTTACTTTTACACAAATACTTTTTTAAAGACATGCTTAAAGATACATTCCTAACATTTTTTGATTTCTGATCATTCCTGAATGTAAATTGTTTGTTGGCCAGGGAGATCTTGTGCGAAAGCTAAAAGAAGATAAAGCACCCCAAGTGGATGTAGACAAAGCAGTAGCTGAGCTCAAAGCCAGGAAGAGGATTCTGGAAGCAAAGGTGAGTCTTGGCATGCTAAAGTAGCAAATTAGTAGGTATAGGATTGTTCATCTTCATTTAATCTCTTTGGGTGGGAGAGACCTAGAAAAGTTTCTGAACAAGTATCACTTGATTTATCTGTTTTTTATTCAGAATGCCTTTTCGTCTTTCTCTACTTGGCAAACTAACTCATCCACTCAAAATATAAGTCAAAATGTCACTTTTTCTATAGGCCCTTACTGACCCCTGATTCTACCCACCTCTACTCCCCTCATCCCCAAATCTTGGACACAATATGCTACATGAATTTCCTGAAAGGCGATGTATTCTTCTTCATGAATTCTCCTATACCTGGCAATAATGATTTTGTACTTTTTATCCATTTGATACTTGCCCCACCCCTTCTCAAACAGTAAATGTCCCATCACCAAACTTAAATAGTTTGAAGTTTTATTTTTATTTATTTATTTATTTGCGGTACTGGGGTTTGAACTCAGGGCCTTGCGCTTACATGTTTTGCAAATGCCGGACCACTGACATGCACCCTCAGCCCATTTTTTTACTTTTTTGAGACAGAGTCTCACCAAGTTATGCAAACTTCCTCTGGTCTCGAACTTGGGATCCTCCTGCCTCTGCCTCCCGAGCCGCAGGGATTACAAGGCGTGTGCCCCCATACCCGGTTATAGTTCAGAGTTTTAAAGTGACCATTTTACAATAGTGATCCAGTAAAAATTGAGATTGCTTATATTGCTTATTAGTATCTGCATTTAACTAAGTTTCGTTTTACAGTTGTAAAAATGATCATATGTTTTCCTAAATAAGTAAAGGTATATGTTAGCTTTCTATTGCCACAACAAAACACCAAAGAGAAATCAACTTAAAGGAGGAAAGGTTTGTTTTGGCTCATGGTTTCAGAGGTTTCAGTCCATGATTGCTTGACTTGGTTGCTTTTAGGCCTGTGGTAAGACAACATTGTGGTAGAAGCCCATGGGGCAGGGTGCCAGGAATTCATAGAGAAAGAAGAAACCAGGGTCCCAGTATCCCCTTTAAGGGGATGTCCCCAACAGCCTAACTGCTTTCCACTAGGCCCCACCTCCTTAAGTTTCTACCACCTCCCAATAACACCATCAGACTGGGATTAAGCCTATAACACATGAACTTTGGGGGTCATTAAGATCTAGCGGTATCCTTTCTGTTAACCAAAGCAGGGGAAAACCTAGGCCTCCACTTTTAATTTCTCAGAATCTTGTCTGACAAATTTTGTGCTGGATTCTTCTCAGGAATGAGCTTCAGTTGTCTAAGTTCAGATTCCCACCTACCTCTCCAGTCACCCTTGTTATTCAATCTCTTACAGGAGTTGGCATTACAGCCCAAGGATGACATTGTAGACAGATCAAAGATGGAAGATACCTTGAAGAGGAGGTTTTTCTATGATCAAGCTTTCGCTATTTATGGAGGTAAGGATTAATGAAAGAACAGATGTATTGTCAGTGGCTTTACTATTATTCTTCGAGATGGGCATGGTTGGTGCACTTAGGAGGCTGAGGCAGGAGGATTATGAGTTCAAGGCCAGGCTGGGCTACAAAGCGAGGCTGTGTAGGAGAAATGCGCACCGTGCGTGCACGCGTGCACAGTACCAAAAAATGCTTACGTATTTTAACTGTTAAGATTATAATTTGTTGTTGTTGTTGTTAGGTGCCGTTGAGTCTGTATCCGACTCATAGCGACCCTCTGTACAGCAGGGGAAACACTATTGTCAGTGCTTCTTTGCTGTTCACAGGGTTTTCAATGGCAGATTGATTTTTGGGAGGGGGTTGCCAGGTCCTTCTCCCAAAAAATTATAATAGTATACCAATAACAAAAGATGAATACAGGTTACATTTGACTTCTGCTTAAGAGGCGCTTGAAGTGTTTACCATCAAAATTCAATTCAAATTTTGAAAAGTGATGCATAGGTAGCATCTTTTAAAGTGTACATTTTTGGCACTCCAGTGTATACATATTATTAGATCAAGAATGTGACTTGTCTATTGGTATCTCATTGTATCAAGTCACATAAAGCAGAGAAGATAGATATTTTGCTTTTATTTGTTTAAAATTGCCATTTGGTGTAAAGTCTGTAGTTAGTTCTCTCCACCTTATTTATTCTTAAAGACTCTCCCCTCGCCCATTAGGATGCAGGGAATTAATGGAGGACCAGGTCCTAAGTATTGATGTGTTCATGTATTTATACAATTATGCACTCTCCATAAAATCCAGTGGAGCCTTAGGTGCAATAAAGGGCCACAGTCTTTGGATTGTTCTTTATGGGCATCTGTCAGGAGAAAGCTTTCTTTCTTTCTTTTTTTCTTTTTTTTTCTTTTTTCAGTACTAGGGAGTTGAATCTGGGACCTCATGCATGATTTTTGCAAGTGCTCAAGCACTGAGCTGTATCTCCAGACCAATTTTTGTTTGTTTTGTTTTGTTTTACTTTGTATTTTGAGACAGGGTCTCACTAAGTTACACAGGCTGTCTCTGCCCTCAAACCTGCCATCCTCCTGCCTCTGCCTTCTATGTCACTGTGATTAAAGGTAAGTGCCACTGTGCATGGCTATTTTAAAATTTCTTTCGGTTTTTTGAGGTAGAATCTTGCTGTGTAACCGAGGCTGGCCTGAAACTTGCCATGTAGTCCAGGCTGGCCTTGAACTTGTATCTATACTCCTGCCTCCACCTCAAAAGTGCTGGATTACAAGTGTGTACCACCACACCTGGCTTAGGAGAAGGCACTCTTAATAGGTAGGTAGAAATCACATCTCTCTGAATGGCATTTGAGGGTATACACATGAATATAATTTATTAATTAAATGTAGAACTCTTATTTCATAGTCAACAAAGATCATTACAACAATATTAGACTTTTAGTATTTTGCCACTGAAACTTGATTTGGGTTTGGCTGAGCAGATCTCTGAATGATTAACTTCTTGAAGTTTAAATAGTAGCTCAAATACCCTTAGAGACTTGGGTGTTAAAATTTTAGGTTATTGTGATTAGCTACTGTGACCAGTTGTTTTCTATGTCATAACTATAAGTGTTTTTTCATTCTTTTTCTTATATCTGGGGCAACTTGCATTGTCTTTAATTTTGAGCTAATCTTACATGAAATTACAAATATGGAAACAGTGGAGTAAGAGCCTTTTAGATTTTACTTCTGTTAACTAGCTGGAAGTAAGACCCTTTGCTATTGAGAGATTCAAGTTATTGACTTTTAGTCTTTCCAAGGAGTATGTGAAGTCTTACAGTATCACCTTCATGTGTCACCTTGCCTTTATTTTTACAGGGTAACAAGTACACATTTTCCTCCTGTACTTTATAGGTGTTAGTGGTTTGTACGACTTTGGGCCAGTTGGATGTGCCTTGAAAAACAATATTATTCAGACCTGGAGGCAGCACTTTATCCAGGAGGAGCAGATCCTGGAGATTGACTGTACCATGCTCACCCCCGAGCCAGTTTTAAAGTAAGATCCTGCTTTGAGGGAGTAAGATCTTTAATATACATATTTAAGTAACTTTCTTTTTATAAAAACTATTTGTGTTTATTTAGAAAATTTGGAGGATATAGAAAAACAAATGGAATATATACCTATTGTTTACAGATACCCATGTTAAAATTGTGTTTATCCTTTCATTCTTTTTGCTGTATGCTCCTATTATATGAAAGTGAGCAACATGTTGCTTTTCTTCATGTAATGAGCATTTACTTAGGTTGGGTTAACTCAGTTTGGTAGAGAGCTGCTCCACACTTCTGAGGACCTGAGTTCAAACCACAGCACAGCAGAAGTGGGAGAAGAATGTGTCAGTCCACTCCCCAAAACAATCCCAAAACAAGTAGCCATTAAAAATCCTAGAGCAATCTTAAACAGAACTGGAACCCAAGGACATATAGAAAAATATTACCAAGTAAAAGTTAGAGAAGACTTAGATGGGGAGGAGGGGAGGGGGGGGAGCATAGGGGAGGATAAGGGGTAACCTATACGAAAAATTTTCATCAAAAGGCATATATGGAAATGTCACAATGAAAAGCATGTCAGAATGAATCACATTAAGGTGTACATTAAAAATTTCCAATAAAAAAACAAAAAACAAAAAACCTAGAGCATTACTATGAGTCAGACCTGACTTAATGGTGACTTAATGGCACCTAACAACAACAAAGCATTTTTGTTGGCAGTATAGATTCTACTTTTTGAATGTATCTTAATTTACTGCCATATTGTAAGCCTTTAAGGTATTATTGGATTTTTATTGTATCACACATCCTAATAGGTAGATTAGGTAGATTTTTGTGTGTATCCCTGATTATTTCTTTAGTATAAATTCTTAGAAGTTCTGAGCAAAAGTGTGTATGCATTTTCAATCAAATACTTCACAATTTATATTGAAATTTCAGTGAAGAAATGTAAAATTATTCCAACCAACATTGTTGAAAATAGGATAGGATTTTAATAACTGTGAAAGAGGTATTCTTACTACTTCATATCTCATCTTTATTCATTTAATGTTCCATGGTAAAGAGGTAACTTTTATTTTAGCATTTTTTAGGTTCTCTTAATAATTTCAGCCAATTTAGATGAGAGGAATTCCTAGTGATGAATCTGTACTTACTTTAGCTACTTGTTCCACTATTATGAACTGTGTAGAGATAACACTGGGCTGGGATTTAGCTCAGTGAGTAGAGTACTGCGCTGCAGTCTCTGAGGCCCCAAGTTCAATTCCCAGCACCGCAAAAATGGGAGAAGGGCCTGGCAATCCACTCTCAAGGCAATCCCGAAGCACTCAGCCATTGAAAACCCTATGAGGGTCGCTATGAGTTGGATACTGACTCAACGGCACCTAACAACAACAACAACAACAACAACAACAACAGAGATAACACCAGTGTCACTAGGGTCAGGGTCTATATTGAGTTATGAATTCTTGGCTCATCAGATTCCTGATGATTTTGTCCTTTGCTTAGAATAATAATGGAATAGGCATGTATGAATTGATCCTGAATTATAGTCAGGCGTCATGACAATTTGTAAAAAGTATAACCTAGTAAATGTCTTTTTTTCCCTATGGGAAGGAAGAACATGGGAGAGGATAAGAATAGATTGAAGAATTCTCTCTGACATACATTACTATTTATCTTAGATACATCATTATTATAGATATGGGAGTTTCTATCTTTGAGATACATGGATATAAACTGTGGAAAACATAAAGGGATTGTGTTATAAGGTAATATCTATGTATTAATTTGTATGAGAATGACACATTTGCTTGGCATTTGTTAACTTTAGGACCTCTGGCCATGTAGACAAATTTGCTGACTTCATGGTGAAAGATATAAAAAATGGAGAGTGTTTTCGTGCTGACCATCTATTAAAAGGTATGTTTTTTCATTTCCTTAAAGTAAAGTTGATCAAAACAAAGGGTATAGGCTAAATGTTTTTCTTGTATTTTTTTCCATTAAAGTTTTTTAGAGTCATAACAGAGAATAAAATGCATAGATTTTAAATGCACAGATCAAGTCCCTTATTTTAAAAAGTTACATACAGATAGTTTTCTAATGAACAAATGAATCAAGACAGTATCAGAGGCTGGAGATGTAGCTCAGTGGTACAGCTCTTGCCTAGTTATGGGCAAGGCCCTGAATTTGATCTTGAGCACTACAAAAGGAAAAGAAGCAGATAGTATTGTGACTGTCTCTATAAAATGAACTGGGCGTTCATACAAATTAAGAACATTAACCTTAGATATGTGTTTTAATTGTTGAGCATTGAAACTCAAAAGCATACTATCCTTTTTTCTCATTGACTGAAATTGACACATATCAACCTTGTTCTTGTAGCTCATTTACAGAAATTGATGTCTGATAAGAAGTGTTCTGCTGAGAAGAAATCAGAGATGGAAAGTGTCTTGGCCCAGGTGAGAACTTTAAAAACACTGTGAGAATGACCTGGGTAGAAGCCATCTTTCTTTCTGCGTGTTGTAACTGTTGAATTGCTGACCCTGGCCACAGTCATAAAGAAGCCAAGTTTACCTTTGTCCTTCATAGCATCTCCTTTTTTTTATTCTCTTTTGTGTCTAGACTTTTATTTCATCCACACCTGACAAGTTAGTGCATTAGGCATTACATTTATTGCCTCTCTTTGGAAACCGGTTTTCTGGATTTAATAGCTAACTCCAGAGGAGTGACTGATGATGATTAGTGTTCTGTGTCGGCGTGGAGATTTGAGAGCTGATTTCTTTTTTCATTATGTCTTTTATTGAAAAAGCACTATTTTTTGTTGTTGTTATCGGGGAAACAGAGATGTTCATCAGGCTCTTTAACTTTTTCCTCAAGTAGAGAGACCAGCTTGTATTTATGGTATTCATATCTTGAAGGTTGCTGGAATAGTTTCCTCATCGATCCAGCCTTCTGTGTAAGTTACACAAAGTATGGCATCTTGTGAAGTCTCCTAAAAATTCTATAAAAACACAGCCTAGAATGCTTAAATTTTTAAGTTGTTCATTCAAATCTGGAACACATGGTTAGTTTGAATGTGTGGACTTTTTGTGGAATGAAAATGCCCATTGGGTTTACTAGGGTAGAAAATAATAAATTCTAACATTTACCTACCCTTCATTGAATAGGTGCTGTGGACCAGGCCCTGTGCTAAGTACTTTTCATGTTTTATTTAATCTTTACAATAGCCCTTTTCAGTGGGATAGATTTCATTCTTCTCATTTTATAGATCAGCAAACAGGCTCGAGAGGTTAAAAAAGAACTTAATCTTGAGTCACACACTCTGTAAATGGTAGAGTTGGGAGATGTACCCAGGTCTTACACTAAAGGCTCAGTTCATATGGTGATGAGTTGATTTTTTGAAATATTTTGTTTCTGTTGGGAGATTTTTTAAAAGTTTTAAATATTCTTTACTGTTAGATGGTTTGCCATAGTCATTTGAAATTCTCAAATTGGAGCTCAGACATTATTTTACAGGCATTGGTATTGATCATGAATGTATAGAATGTTTAGGACTCCAGAAAATGCAGAGATGAATAGGACACAGCTTCTAACTTTCCGGAGCTTATTATCTAATGGAAAAGGAAGTTGTATGTATATTTAGTTATTAGGCGAGGATATATACCACTTAAATTGGTTCAGAGTGGTAAAAATTCAACTTTGAAAGCTTATTTACATGATTTCAGGTTATTCCCAACCCCAACTATTATAAGTTGAACAAGAAGTATTTTATTTTTTATTGTGAAATGGTGGATGTGTGAGTTTTAGGTCAGATCCAGAAAGATAGTCCATTATTCAGTTGGAAATAGAAAGTACGTAAACTGATTATAGTTTTAGTGTGGATACCCTGAAGGTTAGATTAAACATGATATTCCTGAATTTTGTGTATGTTTGAGCAATGGCTGGATGAAGTTGTACGTAATACTTTATCCTTGGTGTGCATGGTGGTACATGGCTGTAACGCCAGCTCTTGTGAGAGTTCGAGGCCAGCCTGGGCTGCATAGTGACACCTTGTCAAAAAATCCAGACAATAAAAACAGAAATACTTTATCTTAGGCCTTGTTTTCTCTCTTTTTTTTATGTTAACTATATTCTTGACATATCTTTTAGCTTGACAACTACGGACAAGAAGAACTTGGGGATCTTTTCGTGAACTATAATGTAAAATCCCCTACTACTGGAAATGATCTATCCCCTCCAGTTCCTTTTAACTTAATGTTCAAGACCTTTATTGGGCCAGGAGGAAACATGCCTGGGTATGAATCACTAATTATTTATGTGCAAAGTTATTCAAATTGCTTGTAATTAAGGTAAATATCAGTGCTATGAAGGAGAAATTCATATATTAAAGAGAAATAGTGACATATTCTAATTCTGAATATAATCTTTTTTCAGTGTGTATGATTTTTTTGGCAATAAAACAAATATAAAAATCCATGATCATTTTATCTTCTAGTTATAGCTGCTTAGGGCAGAAGGGACAAAGAGTAATTTTTTATGTTATTGAACTTATTACTGAAGTTTACTTTAGAAACCATTTAGTCTAGCACAGCACTGCCCAGTAGAACTTTCTGCAGTGGTGGAAATACTGTGTTATCTATGCTATTCCGTATGGTAGACGTAGCCACTTGTGGCTGTTGAGCACTTAAAATAGGGCTAGTGCTTCTGAGGAATTGAATTTCAAAATTCATTTCATTTTAAATAAATTTAAGTAGATGTCTCAGGTGGCCTGTCATTATTAGAAAGTGTAGGTATAGCCTGTTGATTTGAAAGATGTGGTTTTTGCAGATAAAGCAAACCTGGGCAGTTTACAGTGTGCCCCAGAACTGAGGCTCCTGCTCCAGATTCCTTGTTCACTGTTAATAGACTTAGCCTGTGCTCCTTGGCATAGCATCAAATATTTTTCTTATAGTTTTGTTTTAGGGGAAGAGTGGGGGTTTTCCTAGAGGAAGCTAGATAGGTCATGTTTTCTGGAGTAAAAACCAAAAGGTAATACAAGTTAATTGTGACAAAATGTCTCACAATTATTTTAATAAGACACTGGGCTGATTTGGGATATTTTATACAAAGAGACCAATGGTAATTCTCTTAGGCGGGCAGTACCTACAGAGTCATAAAATGAGACTACCTTCTGACCCAGCCATTCCATTCTTTGGAATTTATCTAAAAAAATAAAAGGAAAGGAAACTATACCTATCAAAAGTATTTAAACTAAAATAGAAATAAGCTACTTATCTATTAATTTGAGAATGGTTAAATTACAATAGATAGCTTTAGTATAACACTCTACCACTGTTAGTATCTGAGAAAAATTCACGATTATTTAGAAATGGAAAAGTATAAAATAAAAGAAATAATATATCATTTTATACATGCTACTTATAAATGTGCATATAAACTGTAGTTAGGTTTATATTTGGATGAAGTCTGGAAAGGAGCACAAAAATGACTTGATCTGTTAGAGTGAGAGGGTAAAATTTTAGAGGTTTTTTTTTTTTCTTGGTCTTAAAGTTATTTTAATAAAATACATCATTTGAAGTAGGCCATTAGGAACACTTTCTTGGTGGACATTCTGCACAGAATATTTGCTGTGAAATTGAGGAGAGGACAGTGGCTATAAAATTATATTTGCTTTACTATGTCTTTAAAGTATGGAGAAACACAGAAGTGTGTAGCTGGAGATACAAAACATTGCAAAAAATAAAATGATACAAGAAACCTTGAAAGTTGCCTGGCTTGATGGGGTGGTTGAGTAGTAAGTGAGCTAAACCTTAGCCCAGGCTTCTCTTTGGCCCCACAGTGATGTTCCAATGTGTGGGTTAAAAGAGATATACTTAGGAATGGTTCCTATTTTCAGAAGGAGCTAAATTTGTCATCTGCCTTCATGTAAATGGTTGTTCAAGGGGACATCAAAGGCTTTGGGTCACTCTGAGAAAGGGGGTCTTTTGACCACTTGGATAATTACATAAAATGGTAGTGCTGACAGTAATGTTTCCATTCTAATTACTTAATCCACTTTCTAATATATGCTATGGGAATATTTGCTACTGAGGAGAATATTTGTTTCTAAAACTTCATTTTAGGGCATATATAACTTTGTTGTAAAAATAGTATAATGAGGACTTTTAAGTGTTTATATCTAGAATTTTAGATTTGATGGAAAACATAATTTTCTTATAACAGATGAACTTACTTAAATTTATAGATATTTGAGACCAGAAACCGCACAGGGGATTTTCCTGAATTTCAAACGACTTTTGGAATTCAACCAAGGAAAATTGCCTTTTGCTGCTGCCCAGATTGGAAATTCCTTTAGAAATGAGATCTCCCCTCGGTCTGGACTGATCCGAGTCAGGTACTGCTGTTGGCATTGAATTAGAAATGAAAGCTTGCTATTTTGACACGATTCTGCTTCAATTGTGATTGTGGATTTGTTTTTGTGTTTTTTAAAAAGCATGTTTTACACTTAGGATCTCTAGATGTAATCTCTGAGGTGGCTGGCAGTTTTGAGTGATGAAAGTGAACATGAAGGGGAAGGAAAGAGAGTGGGAAATAACGTAAGCTTTTTACCTGCTCTAAAGTTATCTTCCTCTCTTGTTCATTATATGTTTTGAGGATGCTAAGATCAGAGGCTAGGGTTTCGCTCAGTTGGTAGAGTGCTATGCTGTTCTCTCTGAGGACCCAGGTTCAACCCTAGTACCACACACACACACAAAAATCAGCCATTGAAAACCCTATGAGGGTTGCTATGAGTCGGACTCTACTGGACTGCACCTAACAACAACAAGAAGATCTTGGTAGTGTAAACCAAGGCAGTTCTGGCAGTGATGATGTAAGTGCAGGATGGGGCTCGGGTAGGGTAATGGTTAATGGCACAAGGGATGTGAGGTGTCTGGGGCAGACATTGCAGGAGGGTGTTTCAGTAACCAATTAGTGTCCTGGACACAGGCTCTAGATACTTGGGGCCCTTTATGACAAAGGCAGGCTAGCAAGCTTATTCCCACTTACGCCAGTTCAGGCTACTGGCATTGTGTTGTCCTACAGTTTTTTAGAAACTTGTTATGACATGAGCTTTTTGTAAAAATAACATGCTAACCGGTTATACTACCGGGGCTCCAGACTTAAGCATTTTAAAATTTTTTTACATATCTTCCCCCTCAAATCATCTCTTTGAGCGATACAGTACATATGAAAATAGGTTGTGTAGCCACACTTAGCTTTCTCAGGTCCTTAAAGTATTCTCCCAGCCCCAGCATCCCACCATTTCTTCTCTTCTCTTTGCTGTAATTACAGACTTCAGCCATAGCATGCCATAGCCACTAACTCCAGATCAAAGCACCCAGGGCACCTGCCCGATCTTGTGAGACCCAAGACCCATGTGTGAGGAAATGGCCCTGCCTTTAAAAATTCTATTTTGATTTGTTAGTTCTATCTTACCAGCCCCTGTGTATTTCATTTTTCCACAGTTCCAAGTATAGTCTCTGAGCTCAAAGACAAGAGACAGCTAGTCAGATCAGTGTTTGTGTTGTAAGCTGAGATTACTTTTTCTTCCCAAAGTGTGTAATGTGATGTTTTGATATTTACGTTGTGAAATGCTTACCACAGGTAAGCTAATTAACATATTCATCACTTGACATAGTCACCTTTATTATTTTTATTTTGATAGTGAGAATACTTAAGATCTACTCTCAGCAAATTTCAAGTATACATTGCATTATCATTAACTATAGTCACTGTGCTGAGATTTTTCCAACAGAACAGATAGAGACTGTCAGCACCTTTTTCGGGGATTCTCTGTAGGGCCCTTAATTTACCTGCCCTGCATTGTAGATGTTCAACGTCTATGAACCATGTTATAAGCTATATGAGGAGAAATACCATGCACATCTCTCACATTTCTCTTGTGCACAGTTATTTGATAATTGTTGAGGCATAGGTGCTGCAGGCCCACGTAAGAGATGCCATTAAAAAATAAAATTTAGAAATTAAAGCTCTTCTGCAGTGCATTTCATATGTTTTTAGGAGCCATTTAAGCCATTTTACATTACTTCTAAAACATCTGAAATAATTATGAGAGTACACCATGAATGTGATTTGTCTTTTTTTAAAAAACAAAAAAAGAAATATTTGATTTTGACTCATAAAATTAACTTAGAACATTCCGCCTCTCCCTGCATTAGCTACTAATCACCATTCAGAGAAATCTGTTTGGGGAACCATTACTGTATGCATATTTATTTCCGCATTATGCATTGAACTTGATAATTGGCTTGTTCAGTTCATGCCTGATGCCCTTTGCCTTGAATAACACTTATTTAAGAAGCTTTTACTCTAAAGAACCATCTGTATGGTGCCATTATCAGCCATTTACTCGTTTAGAGCAGTAAAAAAGAAGAAATCAAACTACTATGAAAGCTAAAGAACCATCTCAATTCGCTTTTAACTTCCCATTCTTTAAAAAGTATCTGTTGCTTCATTTAGTGTATATTTAATGTATATTTATAATAAAAAGTGTTGCTGATGCGTTAAGGAAAACCATTTATTTGGCTGTCACTATTCAGCATCTCTTTTGTGTATGTTTGATATTTGCTTATGTTTTCCCTATTTTAAAAGCTATGTTAATGTGCATTTAAAGATTATTTTCAGAGCTAGCAGCATAGCTCAGTGATAAAATACTTAGCATGCTCAAGGCCTTGGGTTCAATCCTCAGCAGTGTAAAAAAACAAATTATTTTCAGTTGAAAGTAATGCTGTTTTATGGATATGGCTAGAAAGAATTAATACTTGAGAGGATTTTGTCATTATTTTAAATAGTACTAAAGTTATTATTATTATAAATTAGTGCTGGGGATATAAGCCAGTGCCTTCAGCATGTTAAGCATGCATTCTACCATTGAGTAATACCTCCAGACCATTTATTAGTGTTTATTTTTCCCTTGAGGTGCTGAGGATCACACCCAGGGCATTGTACATGCCCAGCACGTGCCCTACCACTGGGCTCACCCTCACCCACTATTGTTGTTCTTGTTAGATGCCTTTTAGTCGGTCTGACTCATAGTGATCCTATGTATAAGAAAATGGAACACTCCCCGACACTGTGCCTTGTCCGGCACTATGTCAGTTCTTCTCTGCTATTCACAGGGTTTTCGATAGCTGATTGTTTCTGGAGTGGACTGCCAGGTCCTTCTCCCAAGCATACAATACTTGCGTTCTCAAGCAGTCTCCCATTCAAGTACTAACCAGGTCTGACCCTACTTAGCTTCTGAGATCACATAGGATCAGACGCCATGAGGCTATGGCTGCAGGTCAGCCCCGATTAGTGTTTTAAAAATAACAACCATCCATGCAAACCTAATCTAAAAATCTTTCAGTCAATCCCTTAGGATCCCACTTTTCTATTTAGTGGTAAGAAATTCCTGTAGATTGGGCCCTTTATCCATATAGAATGAAGTTGAAAATAAGAGCCTTGTTTATTGAGTTTTATAGTTAAACATGCAAATTTTATCCCCCTCCCTTCCTTTTTTTTTTTTTTCCTTTTGCTTTCAGAGAATTCACAATGGCAGAAATTGAGCACTTTGTAGATCCCAGTGAGAAAGACCATCCCAAGTTCCAGAATGTAGCAGACCTCTACCTTTATTTGTATTCAGCAAAAGCCCAGGTCAGCGGACTGTCTGCTCGGAAAATGCGTCTAGGAGATGCTGTTGAACAGGTAAGATTCTGGAGCTAACTTAATTTAGATTATGCTGGCTCAGGGATTGCAGCGCTTAGCAAATTCTTTGACTACTGGATGACTAAAATTTGTGTGTGTGTGTGTGTGCTGAGGATGGAACCCAGGGCCTTATACATGTTAGGCATGTGCTCTATGACTGAGCTATAGCCCTGGCCTTTATATAGTATCTGTTTTTATTACAGAATTTGTTATACAGCATTATTATAGTGAGAGAAAATCACTTGAGATTCCCAATTTCTGGACCATAGGGTTAACAGGATAAAAGGTGACAGCAGAGCACTTGGAAAATAGATCTTGGTTTAAACTGTGCCTCACTGATTTTACTTTAAAAATCTATTCATTATTGGAGGAGATAGAATTTGACTCAGAGAAAGCAAGCCCTGTGGGTTCTAAATTCTTCTGTAATACCCCATAGCAAGGGACAAGGCATTGCATACAGCAGAATTTCTTTAAATATTTGCCTGAAGAAATGAGTGAGTGAAAACTTTCCTACAGTAGGTACTTCCCAGTAGTGGAATGACTTGCCTTGGAGAGCACTGAGTTTCCTGGTCCTGAAAGTATTCAGGGAGAGGCTGGGTGATAATGTGTTGGCCATTTTACAGAGGAGTCTCCTGCTGTGATGGGAGAGGGGACTATCCAGAATTCTGAGATTTCATGTACTATATGGAGTTCATGAATTCCAGTGGGTAAGAATATATGAAAATCCCCTCAACATGTGTCATTAATTTTGTTAATTCAAAAGAGAAATTTTTTTGTTTTAGTACTGGGGGTTGAGCCTAGGGCCTCGCGCTTGCATGCTTTGCAAGTGTTGGACCACTGAGCTGCACCCTCAGCCCATTTTTTTTTTACTTTTTTGAGACAGAGTCTCACTAAGTTATGCAGACTGCCTCTGGTCTTGAATTTGCAATCCTCCTGTCTCCATCTCCCGAGCCGATGGGATTATAGGAATGCGCCACCGCCCTCGGCCTTAAAAGAGAATATTTTTGACATTCCTTAGAGTCATTATGACTGTCACTTTTAGTACTGTAGATTTAGAAAGTGCGCACTATTGGGCTAAAGTTTTACTGGCGCAGTTGAGAACATTGGATATATATATGTTAGACATGTTTTGAACAACCTCGTTATTAACTTGTTAGCCCCTTTAGAAATAACCAGGACCACATTCTGAGTATTTGAAATTGTTTTAAAAACTGGAAAATATAGTTTATCTTGTGGGTCAAATGCTTTTCAATAGATTATGAATAACTCAATGGAAAATAGTATCTTGGCCTTCAAAAGTATTAATGTGTATTTCTTTTTCCTTTCCTCTTATTTGCGTATTTATTTAGGGTGTGATTAACAACTCAGTATTAGGCTATTTCATTGGCCGCATCTACCTCTACCTCATGAAGGTTGGAGTATCTCCAGATAAACTCCGCTTCCGACAGCACATGGAGAATGAGATGGCCCATTATGCCTGTGACTGTTGGGATGCTGAATCCAAAACATCCTATGTAAGTAGACAGGAATTGTTTCCACTATGTGGTTTTTACATTGTTAACTTAGAAAAATGGATATCACAGTTGTCTTGTGCATTCTTTATGCAAAATGAATCAAAGAAGAGAGATCTTTTCTTGAACAAAGCAGAAAAGGCAGTTGACCTCTGCCTTCTTGTAAAGCAGGCTGCTCTGTGCATCCCAGGATGAGCCCTTTGGAGACCTAGATGACTTGAGAGAGGGAGAGGGGTTGATGATGGGCGGTACAGATGTGTTCTTTCTTGGGTAGGCAATGGTACTGGTAATGTCCCTGAGTGGAGCTAAGGTGGGAGGCTTCCTTCTCATAAGGATCCCAGCAAATGTTGGAATAGTGTTCTTAGCTTTGAGACCTTGTTGTTAGATTTAAGGGATAGACTAATAGATTCTGATCTTATTTAGGAACTACCTTTTCTCACGTTCTATTTATCTAATAAAAATTTAGAGAAGAGCTCTAGGTCACTTCCTCACTATGTCCCACCCTGCAAAATAAACTTGAGTGCTAAAGCTTAGGAATGAAAAGCATTTGGATATAGCAGATCCTTTCTGTATCAATGGCAGTGGTAACAAATTGGCATCCAAAACAAGGGGCCTGAGAGCCTTTTGGCATTTTCTTTCTTGGGTATTGGAGAGGCCTCTTCAGCCACATGTTGTTGTTAGGTGCTGTCGAATCAGGTCCAACTCATAGAGTGACACTATGCGACACTGCCATGCCCGACACTGTCAGTGCTTCTCTACTTTTCATAGGGTTTTCAATGGCTAATTGTTTTGGGATTGCTTTGGGAATGGATTACCATGTCCTTCTCGCCCTTCTCCCATTTTTGCAATGCTAAGGATCAAAGCCAGGGCCTCAGCGCAGAGCAGCACTCTACCAGCTGAGCTAAACCACAGCTCTTTCATCTACATAGAGACTTTCTACTTTTTAAAGTGGCTTTCTTTTTAGGGATTTCTTTTTTCATAATTAAAAGTAAAAATCATATTATAAAACATAGTGATTTATTTTACAAAACAACAAATGCCAAAATAATTCTGAAGAATATTATGTAGAAAATGAAATTTCGATTTGCATGCCTCTCCCCAGAGTCTCTTCTGTATATTGGAGAATGGCGAATGTTTTCTACAAAAGACCAAGTAGTGAACATTTTTGACTTTATGGGCCTCTGTTGTGTGCTGTCTTTGTTGTTGTATTTTTCTTTTTGCAACCTTTTAAAAATATAAGTACCACTTTAGTGTCTCGGGCTTTCGTATGTCAAACCATTCTAGATGATTTTTCTATGCATTACAAACATGCATACGTTCCATGTTTAATATGAATATTCCTGTAGTGGCTATCACTGCTATTGCTTTTAATCTATTTTTTCCTTTGTGGAATTAGGAAAAGAATTACTACAATCTGTTCAGCTTTTCTTTTTCTTTTTTTTTTTCTTTTTTTTTATTCATGGTACTGGGGCTTGAACCTAGTGCTTCACGCTTGCATGCTCTGCAAATGCTGGACCACTGAGCTGTGCCCCCAGCCCTTTTTTTTTTTTTTTGCTTTTTGAGACAGGGTCCCGCTAAATTACACACTCTGGTCTCGAACTTGCGATCCTCCTGCCTCCGCCTCCCGAGCCTCTGGGATTACAGGCATGCGCCACCGCGTTGGGCTGTTCAGCTTTTCTTATCACTTTATTTTCTTTGTAAGCTGGCTTGACATATGGCAAAATGATAGTAATTATTTTAGAAGCACAGGTGATTATTAATTTCTTAATGCTTTTTGGGTTTTCTGGACTTTCTTCATATTTTCAGATTAAACTGATAAAATATTTTACTTTTGTATGAGAAAAGACCCCCATGTGTCTTGTCATTTTGCTGTATGGTGGGGCTTGTGTGTTGCTGTGATACTGAAAGCTATGCTACCAGTATTACAGATACCAGAAGGGTCACCCATGGTAGACAGGTTTCAGCTGAACTTTCAGACTAAAACAGATGAGGGAGCAGGCCCTGGTAGCCCATTCCTGAAACAATTAGATATTAAAAACCCTATGAATATCAGAGATACACTGTCATATATTGTGCTGGAAAATGAACCCACCAGCTTAGAAGGCACTCAAAAGACACCTGAAGAAGAGTTGCCTCCTCAGAGTAGAGTCTACTTTAAAGATGGGAATGGAGTAATGCCCCAGGGATCTCTGATGTGGCACAACTCAAAATGAGAGGAACAACCATAAACATCTATTAATAATTGGAATGTAGAATGTACATAGTATGAATCTAGGAAAATTGAAAGTCATCATTATACCAAAAAGGATTGGTGAATGACCAATCATTTCAGGAGGCTGCATATGATCAGTAACCAGTGGTACTGAAGGATGAAATACTGAAGGAGCCTTGAAACTCCAGGAATTGATGGAATACCAATTGACATGTTTCAGCAAACAGATGCAGGACTGGAGGTGCTCACATGTTTATACCAAGAGATTTGGAAAACAGCTATCTTGCCTACTGACTGGAAGAGATCCATATTTGTGCCTATTCCCAAGAAAGGGGATCCAACTGAATGTGGAAATTATCAAATGATATCATTAATATCATACACAAGCAAAATTTTGCTAAAGATCATTCAAAAGTGACTGCAGCAGTATATAGATAAGAAACTGCTAGAAAATCAAGCCGGATTCAGAAGAGGGCATGGAACCAGGGACATCATTGCTGATGTCAGATAGATATTAACCAAAAGCAGAGAATACCAGAAAGATGTCTGTCTACGTTTCATTGACTATGCAAAGGCATTTGTGTGGATCATAACAAATTATGGATATCATTGCAAAGAATGGGAGTACCCAAGCACTTAATTGAACTGATGAAGAATCTGTACATGGACCAGGAGTCAGTCATTTGAATAGAACAAGGAAACACTGCCTGGTTTAAAGTCAAGAAAGTTGTGTGTCAGGGCTGTATCCTTTCACTGTAACTCTTGGTCTGTATGTGGAGAAAGTAACCAAGAAGCTGGACTTTATAAAGAAGAATGTGGCATCATGATTCTAGGAAGATTCATTAACAACCTGCTTTAAGCAGGTGATACAACTCATCTTGGTGAAAGTGAAGAGGATTTGAAACATTCACTGATGAAGATAAAAGAACACATAGTGCAGTACAGATTGTACCTCAACATCAACAAAACAAAAATCGTTACTTGTTCAATATGCAACTTCATGATAAATGGAGAAAAGATTGAGATTGTCCAGCATTTTGCTTTACTTGGTTCTACAGCCATGGAAGCAGCAGTAAAGAAATCAAAAGACACATTGCATTAGAAGAAACTGTTGCAAAAGACCTCTTTAAAGTGTTGGAAAGTCACATTGATGATGTCACATTGAAGATGAAGGTGCACCTGCCTCATGCCATGGTACTTTTCATTTACATCATGTGGTTATGAAAGGTGAACACTGAATAAAGGAGATAGGAGAAGAATTGATCCTTTTGAATTATGGTGCTGGAGATAGATATTGAATATACATACCACAAACTGCCAAAAAAAAAACCTAACAGATCTGTCTAAGAAGAAGTGCAACGAGAGTGCTCCTTGGAAGCTAGGCTGGCTAGACTGCATCTGACACATTTTGGACATGTTGTCAGGTGGGAACAATCCCTGGAGAAAGATATCGTATATTGGAGAGTGACAGATCAACAAAATAAAGGAAGACCCTTGACTAGAAGAATTGACACAGTAGCTGCATCATTGGGCTTAAACATGAAAAAGATCATATGCCTAGCACAGAATGGGGGAATCTTTCATTCTGTTGTACATAGGGTTGCTATGAGTCAGACCTGACTCCTTGGCACCTTATAACAACATGAGATAAAATTATTTTGTTTCTCTTTGTTCACACCACTTCCCTCTGTTTTCTCTGCTGCTAATTTCAGACTGAACCAAGTACAGATTCTGCCTGTCTCAATTAAGATTCTGAATCTGGCCTGGCTTACCATCCATTCATTTGATTTGTTCATTCAATATGTGTAATTTTTATGGGCCACATTCCATTCTAAGTGTTTCATGTATATTGTGTGATCTTCGTAATAATCTGTTCACATGATACTATTTCTGAGGAAACTGAAGTGCTGAGGTTACAAAATTTATTTAGGTCTCACAGCTAGAATGTGGTGGAACTGGGTTGCGACCTGGGCTGTCTGACTCTGAGCCCAGGCCCTCAACCCTCATGCTGTGCCACAGTGGAACCCTGTCCTGTTCCTGCTCATCTCCCTCTGAGTGCCCCTGTGAGGGTGGCAATCTGAACACGTAGGCCCAGCCTAGAGACTTTTGTGTAAGGCCATTGGAAATCATGGCTACACAGGGGACAGACAGGGGAGACTCTTTTTATTTTTGTGTGCTTCATATATTTTTTTAATAAAAATAAAAGTTTTACTATTGCATTTAATGTCACACTCTTCCTCTGGAGGGATAATCTGTATTCCACAGTTGTTATCATTTTCAGGTGTGTTTTTATAATTTTACTTTTTAGTTCATAAATATGGTAATTGACACACTTCATAAATAGTAATCACCAAGTTACATGTTTATGAGCATAAATATATTCACTGACATGTTTAGTAAATGTTAGATTATCAAATCTCATCTTTTTAGCTTTTGTTCTAGGCTGTTAATCTTTTTTGTTATTGTTGAGATTTCTGAGTGTATATGAATTTTATATTTGCCTTAATCCTAATCACCCTATGTGAGAACATGTACTTGGAAAGCTTCATTCTTTTAATGGTTAGATTTTTAAGGAATTTTTAGATGAAAGGCAAAAAATAAGTATTCATTAGAAGGACTTCATAGATATCTACTAAAATTAACCTTTACAAACTCTTGTTCTTATTTAAATAAGTCCTGTCTTAGGGTATGTCTTAGTTTATGCTGCTATAAAAAAAAAAGTAGCACAGATTGGGTGGCTTATAAACAACAAACACTTAATTTCTCACATTTCTAGAGCCCACGGGTCTAAGATCTAGGTGCCAGTGAGTTCAGGTTCTAGCAAGAGATCTTTGCTGGGTTGCAGATTGCCATCATAATTGTGTTCTCGCAGGTTGGAAAAAGGGTGAGAAAGCTTTCTGGGGACTAGTTCTGTTGCTCAAGGATCTAACCTGATGACCTACTAATAACATGTTCGAAGTCCTTCCTCCTGATGCCATCACACTGGAAGTTAGGACTTCAGCATAGAAATATGAGAACAATATAAACAATCAGTCCATTTAAAAATAATTTAAATTTTTCTTTTTAAAAGTATGTTATATATTAAAAAGAAATGTGCTCCAACACCATTGGGACCATAATGTGGTATTGAATTCTATTCCGTGACCTAACCTTTAGCCATTCTTTCCTGAGTTTTCTTTTGTACAAAATAAAGTGAGTTGAGCACAAATGGTTACATTCTTGGCCACCTACGGTGTATTTAGTTAGCCATCTGATGGCAAGTTGTAAGAATAGGAGGCACTTCCTCTAGAGGGGGTAATGATTGTTGCCATATTCATTTTGAGTTTTGGCTACAAATTTAAACCAAATCTATAGGTATTGTCTAGGCTCACATTTAATTTCTCTGATCAGCTTCTAGAATATTAGTTTACCCCACAGTTGAAATATGATAATGTAAATCAGTCTGGAAAATGAAATACTTTGTGTACAGTGTGAATTATACTTTATAGGCATGTTAATTATCTGATGTATGAAACTCTTCCCATTTCAAAAATTTATAAAGTCTAATTAGATATTCCATAATTGAATTATCCTTGAATATCTGAAAGGCTTCGGTATAGTCTGCATGTTTTTGTGAATAAAGCCAGGGTAAGCAATCAATGTTTTTATCAATTTTGTCTTCTTAGGGTTGGATTGAGATTGTTGGATGTGCCGATCGTTCCTGTTATGACCTCTCCTGTCATGCACAAGCCACCAAAGTCCCACTTGTAGCTGAGAAACCTCTGAAAGAACCCATATCCTTTCTGGTTACTCCAAATTTAGGGCTAAATTGCAAGCATCTTGCTGATGTGTACATCCCAGTCTGTACTTCATTGTATGGATGGAGATTTTTGGAATTGTGGTAGCACTTGTTTTAAAACTGTAAGTTCACCTCTGTCATTGCTCCTTTCCTATTTCTGAATTTGTAATCTGACATGTGGAGTCAGTGTTGGACCCTTAAACACATTTGTGAAAATACTCAGTCTTTCATAGTGTTGACCAGTTTTTCTTAGCTGTTTCTAAAATGCCTGGTAATACTTGTTCTGCTAAAACGTGAGTGTCATTTTATTACAAATAACATAATTTAGTGTGCTTGGTCTCTGAATTAGCAAAATTGAAGTTTTCTTTATCAGGCACTGCAGTTGTGAGCCAATTTGTTAAGGGTAGGCCATTGAGCCGGGCGTGATGGCGCACGCCTGTAATCCCAGCGGCTCGGTAGGTGGAGGCGGGAGGATCGCAAGTTCGAGACCAGAGGCAGTCTGCGTAACTTAGTGAGACCCTGTCTCAAAAAGTAAAAAAAAAATTGGGCTGAGGTGCAGCTCAGTGATCCAGCACTTGCAGAGCATGCAGGCGCGAGGCCCTGGGTTCAACCCCCAATACCGCAAAAAAAAAAAAAAGAAAAAGAAAAAAGGGTAGGCCATTGATAAGATATAGATCTTGTTGTGTTTGTTGTTGCTGCTGTGTTTAGTATTGTAGAAATGAATAAATGGTTGCCAGAAGTTTCTGTAATGTGGATTATGTTAAATTGCCAAATAGATAATGTCCTTTTTATCTCACTATAACTGAAAGTCTCTATTGATGGTTATTTACTTATTTGGGGGCCTGGGACTTAGTTCAGTTGGTAGAGGGCTGCTCTGCAGTCTCTGAGTCCCAGGTTCAATTTCCAGCAACACAAAAATGGGAGAGGGATGTGGCAATCCACTCCCATGGCAATCTCGAAACAATCAGCCATTGAAAACCCCATAAGGGTCACTACGGGTCAAACAGGACTCAACAGCACCTAACAACAACAACTTATTTTTGAGTGAGGTTTGTCAGAATGATTTTTTTTTTTTTTGAGACAGGGTCTCGCTATATTACACAGGCTGCCTCTGGTCTCAAACTTGGGATCCTCCTGCCTCTGTGTCCTGAGTCGCTGGGATTACAGGCATGCACCACTGCGCCCGGCTATCAGAATGATTTTATGTATAGATATTTCATCTTGCATTTAAAATTCAGAATAAACAGGATCTAGGATACTAACTGGTGCTATTTCAAAGTTAATTGATGAGGCTCATGATCATTTTCCTGAATAGTGAGGCAGTGCTGTATTTTGTGATTCCTTGACTATGTCATACAAAACAGTTAACATTGTTCAGTTTGAACCCAATAAGGGAGCAGTTGGTAAGGCGTATAAGAAGGATGCAAAGCTGGTGATGGAGTACCTCGCCACTTGTGATGAATGTTATGTTACAGAAATAGAGACGCTACTGAGTGAAAAAGGGTAAGATTTAAGATGTTTATTCTTACATGGGCTTCAGTCGGGTATGTCCTCTGCCTGGCTCTGAATGTTAGGGTGAGATTAGTTTCTTTAGAAATTTTTGAAGGTAAGTGCAGCCTCTTAGCAACATTTATTTATTTTTTTAAATTTACTTTTATTTTTTCATGAGGGTATATGAGGGTTGAACCCAGGGCCTGGTACATACTTTGCAAGTGCTCCACCACTGAGCTATACCCCAGGCTGGTTTTTTTTGTTTTTTGTTTTTTTTTTTGCAGTACTTGGGGGCTGAATCCAGTGCCTCACGCATGCTTTGCAAGTGCTGTACCTCTGATCTACACCCCCAGGCCTCTTTTTAATTTGTTTTCTCCTCAAACAGATCTTTCTAAATTACACAGCTGCCTCTGGCTTTGAACTCGAGATCCCTCCAGCCTCTGCCTCCCAAGTCAGTGGTATTACAGGTGTGTGCCACCCTACCCGGCCATATTTTGTTTCGAGTCAGGGTCTCACTAAGTTATTTAGGCTACATACATCTAGCCTTGAACTTGTTACCCTCCTGCCTCTGCCTTCCGATTTGCTGGGATTACAGGCATGCACCACCACACTCGGCCTCTTGGCTACATTGAAGTGATTGTCTTTTGCTGGATTTTGGCATTACAGCCTGGAAAAGATCTTTTTTTTCCCCCCTAATAACTTTCTTACAGGAAGAGACTTGTCCAAGATAGTATCTAATGAAGGATTAGAAATCATATCTCTTTTTAGCTGGATGCAGTGGCATACCCCAGTCCCAGTAACTCAAGAGATTGAGGCAGGAGGATTGTGAATTCGAGACTAGAAGCACCCATGCAACTTAGCGAGATGTGTTTCAAAATAAAAAATTAAAAGGGGAGAAGGGCTTGGGTGTGCAGCTCAGTGGTAGAAGACTTGCCTAACATATGTAAGGCCCCAGGTTTAACTCCCTGACACTGAAAAAAAGGAAAAGAAAAGAAACTTATCTCTTTTCTCCCAAGTGACTGTTCCTTTATTGGAGGCTTGGCATTCTCTGTTATTGTTTTAAGCATATATATAAAAACAATAGAGAATAGTCTTTAAGGGAATACAGATGAACTCCAGGACTTAACTCTAAAATTTACAGTGTCTGGCAAACAATAAAAAATTAACGTACACATGTAAAAAGCAGGAACATGTGACTTGTAATGAAAAGAAAAGTTAATTGAAAGAAAAACTCAGAAATTACAAACAATGTGATAAGTACATAAAGATGTTAAACGTTATAAATGTTTCATGTTCTCAAGGATAAAAAGGAAAACATGAACATATTAAGTGAGAAGTGGAAATATGTATAAAAAAAGAAGCAAGCCAAGTGCAGTGGCTTGGTTGGCTCACACCTGTAATCCCAGTGACTCAGAAGGCAGAAGCAGGAGGATTGTAAGCTCAAGACCAGAGGCAACCTACATAACTTAGTGAGACCTGTCTCAAAACAAAAAGTAAAAAACAATGGGCTGTGGGTACAGCTGAGTGGTATAGCACTTGGAAGGCATGCAAGTGCAAGGCCCTGGGTTCAACCCCCCAGTACTGCAAAAATAAATAACCAAATAGATCATCTGGAGGCAATATCTGCAATGAAAGTTTCTCTGGATGATTAACAGTAGATTAAACATTAGCATCTGATTTTATCAGGTCTTGAACGCAAAGCAGTGTTAGGCCTGATTAGAACTTGGATGGGAAACTGCCTGGGAAAACTGGGTACTATAGGGTTGGGAAAGGACCTGGCAGCAGACTCCCAAAATAATCAGCCATTAAAAACCCTACCTATGAGAGTCGCTATGAGTTGAACCTGACTCAATGGCACATAACAACAACAAATTGTTAGAAAGAATATTATATATGAAGTGCTATAGTATCTGAAGGTAGACTATGTAGTTGTTGTTGTTGTTAGGTGCCATCGAGTTGAATCCAACTCATAGTGACCCTATGTACAGCAGATTGAAACACTTGCCGATTCTGTGCAAGGCAAACGATCTTATTTATGTTTAAGCCCACTGTTGCAGACACTGTGTCAATCCATCTGGTGGAGGGTTTTCCTCTTTTGCGTTGACCTGCCACTCTCCCAAACATGATGTCCTTCTCCAGGGATTGATCTCTCCTGACTACATGTCCGAAATATGTTAGACGCAATCTGGCCATTCTTTCTTCCAAGGAGCACTCTGGTTGCACTTCTTGTAGGACAGATCTATTGGTTCTTTTGGCAGTCCATGATATATTCAATAGACGTCTCCAGCACCACAATTCAGAAGCATCAATTCTTTTTCTGTCTCTCTTGTTCAATGTCCAGCTTCCACAATCATATGATGCGACTGAGAACACCATGGCATGAGTCAGACGCACCTTTATCTTCAGTGTGACATCTTTGCTTTTCAATACGCTAAAGAGATCTTTTGCCACAGCTTTTCCTAGAGCAATGCGTCTTTGGATTTCTTGACTGCTGCTTCTGTGGGTGTTGATTATACAGCCAAGCAAAGCAAAATCTTGGACAACCTCAATCTTTTCTCCATTTATTGTGAGGTTGCGTGCTGACCCAGTCGTAAGGATTTTTGTTTTGTTGATGTTTAGTCATAACCCATATTGAAGGCCATGATCTTTGATCTTCATCAGTAAATGTTTTAAATCCTCTTCACTTTCAGCAAGCAGAGTTGTGTCATCTGCATAACGCAGGTTGTTAATGAGTCTTCCTCCAATCTTGATGCCACATTCTTCCTCATAAAGTCCAGCTTCTCAGATTATTTGCTCAGCGTATAAATTGAAGAGATATGGTGAAAGTATACAGCCCTGACGCACACCTTTCTCAACTTTAAACCATGCAGTATTTCCTTGTTCTATTCGAACAACTGCCTCCTGGTTCATGTACAGATTTCTCATGAGCTCAATTAGGTGTTCTTGTATTCCCACTTTCTGAAGTGTTATCCATAATTTATTATGATCCACACAGTCAAATGCCTTTGCATAGTCAATAAAACATAGATAGACATCTTTCTGATATTCTCTGCTTTCAGCTAATATCCACCTGACATCAGCAATGATGTCCCTGGTTGCCCACCCTCCTCTGAATCCCGCTTGATTTTCCGGTAATTCCCTGTCTATATACTGCTGCAGTCGCTTCTGAATGATCTTTAGTAGAATTTTGCTTGTGTGCGATATTAATGATATTGTCTGATAGTTTGCACATTCAGTTGGATCCCCTTTTTTGGGAATAGGCACAAATATGGATCTCTTCCAGTCAGTTGGCCAAGTAGCTGTATTCCAAACCTGTTGGCACAAACATGTTAACACCTCCAGTGCTGCATCTGTTTGTTGAAACATCTCTATTGGTATCCCATCAATTCCTGGAGCCTTGTGTTTCGCCAGTTCTTTCAAGGCAGCTTCTTCTTTGTCCTTCAACACCATTGGTTCCTCTTCATATGCAACCTCTTGGAATGGTTGGTCATCTACCAATTCTTTCTTGTATAATGACTCTGTATTCTTCCCATCTTCTTTTGACGTTTCCTGCATCATTTAATATTTTCCCTGTAGAAGCTTTCACTACTGCCACCAGAGGTTTGAATTTTTTCTTCACTTCCTTAAGCTTGATAAACACAGAGCGTGTTCTTCCCTTTTGGTTTTCTGCCTCCAGCTCCTTGCACATGTCATTATAATAATAGTTTTCATCTTCTCTAGCTGCCTTCTGAAATCTTCTGTTTAGTTCCTTAACTTCATCATGTCTTCCTTTTACTTTAGGTGCTCAGTGTTCAAGGGCAAGTTCTAGTATCTCTTTTGACATGTAATTTGGTCTTTTCTTTTTTTCTCATCTTTTTAAGAACTTTTTGCTTGAAGGTAGACTGTGGTAAGTTAAAAAATGCATTTAGTAAACTCCAGAGCAATTATCTAGAAGAAAGCTCAAAAAACAGAGGCATATTAAGTAAACTAAAACTGGAGATAAAGTACAATTTTTTTAAAAAATGGCCCCCAAGAAGATAGGAAATGCAGCAAAAGCAGAAAGAACAAATGGGACAAATAGAAAATAACTAATGAGGCTTAAATTAAATTCAAGACTGAATTAAATGCTGTTTATGAGAAACTCACTGCAATGATAATGCACAAATAGGTTTAAAATTTAAAGAATCAAAAAAACTTCCATGCAAATAGTAACCAAAAGTAACCAAAAGTTGGACTGACAAGGGAAATTAAAATTTTTTACCAGGATTAAAGAAGGGCATTTCATAACAATAAAGGTCAGTTTGTCAAGGAGTCACATTGCTCCGAAATGTGTAAAGCATCAAGAATTAGAACCTTAAATTGTCTAGAGCAAACTTGACAGAACTGAAAGAACAAAAAGACATTCCACAATTACCGGAGACTTCTATACCTACCTCTATAATTGGTAGAGCAAGTAGACAAAAAATTGAAGGAGGATTAGACGACATAAATACCATTACCAACTTCACTTAACTGCCATTGATAGAACACTTCTAATAACTAGAGTGTGCATTCTTTAAAGTACACTTCAAATGTATGTCATGCTTTTTTTGTACAGCCCTCCAGCTAGTAATAGTTTCTGCATTTTCAAAGGAGTCACAAAAATAGAATAGTCAAAACTAAAAAACAAAAAAATGCAAGAGATTACATATGGCCTGCAGATCCTGAATTTTTTATTTTTATTTTTTTGGTGGTACTAGGGAATTGAACCCAGGGCCTTACACATATTTTGCATGTTCTCTACCCCTGGGCTGCAATCCTAGCCCATTTTTTTTATTTTAAATTTGAATCAGAGTCTTGCTAAGTTACGCAGATTGCCTCTGGCCTTGAGCTCATGATCATCATACCTCTGCCTCCTGAGTCCCTGGGGTCCCAGGAGTGTACCACCACACTTGAAATAATTCATATCTGGCCTTTTACAGAAAAAGGTTGCCAATACTGTCTTAGCCATTAGACTGGGCTGAGTGAAGGGAGCCTTACACAAAAGCCTGTATATGAAACTTTGGGAAAGGCAAATCTAGTTTACGGTGACAGAAAACAAATTAGTAGTTAACTGGAAGTGGGGTGACAGATAGGAGAGGGATCTAGGGAAAGCTTTAAGGTCATGGTGGTTGCACATATCTACATTTGTGGGAAACTATCATGAGATAAACTTTTGCAAGTTAAGGATATTCTCTCTCTCAGTAGGAAGATTTTTAAACATTCTAGTCTTTCAGAATTAGTATGTTTATGTGAAAACATCAAATCCCATCAGAAGGGACACAGTTAAATCACTATCTAGATGTCATTATCCACACCCAAGAGAGTTTGCTCTATTAATTTTCAGGTAATGGCTTCCTCCTTCCTAATTGCAGGTCTTTTGTAACTGTTACCTACTGTACACTTACACTGTACTCATAGAATACATATGACACTGTATGCAATGGGACTTTTAATGTGTGCATACCCCAACTTCAAACAGAGTGGTAAAAACAGGAAATCAATGGAAACCACTCAGGTGAGGCATGAAATTATTGCTGGTAGAAACTAGCAAAGTGTACTTGTAGTAAGTCTTTCTATACAACTCAAAGACAAACCACATGAGGTCTCTCTTTCCCAGCACCGGACTGCTGTGAGGCCAGAGAAGTCCAAATTGGTCTTCATATTATGAGAAGGTACCTCATAAATTGAAATGTAGGTATTGTGTGAAGTGCTTTGTAAAGATGAGTTCTTGTAACCTGAAACTGAATGGGCATATCTGGAGACATGAGCATATGGCACCCAGTGGGTTGGGGGGCAGGTGTAGTATTTTACATCAATGTTACACAGTCAGTAAATTTCTAAACTAATTTTTATCAATATAAGTGTCAATTTATTTTAGAAATAATGTAGGAGGTTTAAGATTATCTCTGTAAGATGATGAGCTTATTAATTTTTCATATTTGTTGGGACAGTATTGGGAACAGTGGTCATTTTACCAGCAGGTCTATTTCTGACAAATGTATTGTTCTTCTAAAATTGAATTTATTTTTAAAGTTGTTTTGGTTTAACCTTGATCTCAGAACTAGAGGAGTTTGTCATTAAGTTACTTGTGCAATTTTATAAAAACTAGTCCCATTTTTTGAGTGCCTTTGTAGAATTCTGCTTGGTGCCATAAGTTGGTGTTTCTTATGAGATAATTTAGATTTGACTTCAGCTGTTGTATCTTGAGAGTTGAACAAGTTGTATGAATACTTAAAATGGAAAATAATTTAGCAATATGCAGACCTTTAAAGCACAGTGGTGCATGTTCTCAATAATATGTACTTTTTTTTTTTTTTTCATACAGGGAATTCACTATTGAAACTGAAGGGAAAACATTTCAGTTAACAAAAGACATGGTCAGTGTGAAGAGATTCCAGAAAACACTACATGGTAAATTTATAAAAACAATAAAACAAAAAATCATTAATTACTCCTTATTGGTTTTTTTTTTAAATGTTTTATGACAATCATTTTACAGAATTTTTGAAGAGAAAAACTACAATGCCACAGCCATAAATTTGGTGAATAAGCTTAAGATGTTTACTTAGGCTTTTTAAAATAATTATAATTGTACTGAAAAATAATTATAATGCTGTGTATATATTTCCTGTGGCCTGAGGTACACAGGAAAACATTTTTGTCACTTTAAGAAAAAGTTCTTTTCTTTCTTGAGCAAAAGAAGAAATCTGCACCTTTCTCACATTCACCATCAGTCTTTTTTGGCAAAATAATGCAAATTTGTGCATTTTTAAAAGTAAAGGAGATGGTTATTTTTTATAGAGCAAATACATACTGTAGAGAATACGTGAAGGATGGTGATGAAATGAAGCTCCTAGGAACAGCAGTGGGTGTTTGAGAAGCTACTGCTGGTGGAGAGAGCAGGCCTGCCTTTCCATTTATTGTTGGCCTCCCGTGTCACTGGGCCTCACCAAGCAGGTATAGGAGTGACCAGTGGCTCCTCTGTGACACGGGGCTTTAGCCGTCATCCTGGCAGCTGCTTCAGAGCTTTATGCACTGTTTCTCTGATGCCATGAAGGACAGGCAAAAAAAAAATGCCTTGATTGTATTTCTAAAATACATCCCCATTTTTTAGTGTCTAGACAGATTTATTATGCCTTTGGTGCTGGTGGTCCCTGGCAAGAAGACACTCACCAGCATGATGTATCTTTTAGTGTGATGATTGAAGGAGAAATTATGATGAAAAGAAAAGATACAACAATATAAGCACAAAAAGCAAAATTTACATGAGGAAAAAGCATCTTTAGTGGCAAGTGGTAATAAGGACTCATTTATCACAGGTGGAAGAAACAGCCTCTTTAGATCTGTGAGGTTTCATAAACTCTCCAAGATCTCAGTCAGTCAGCCTTAAACCTGGATGGTGCTTAGTGTTTCCTTTACAAATAGTAAGTTATTAATGCCTTCGCCAGGTGCACAGCAGGAAGAGTCTGACCTACAGCAAGAGCCGTAGGGCCCCTGGTGGAATGTGTTTGGTGGAAGCTGGCCCCTGAGCAGACTCTTCTTCAGGGCCTCCTGACCTCAGAACCCTGGAGATACAATAGCAGTAACTTGAGTCTGAATGAATTCTTACCCAGATAGCAAGCTAAAAAGGCAGACTCAAACCATGGGACACTTGGTACATGTAGGAATTGTTTTTGTTAACTTTATCAGCTATGGTGGTAGATATTTAATGTAACAAAGTCTTAATGAAAGCTCTGGATTTCTTATGCTTTCTGAAGAGGCAAGGCAGATGGTAAGGTCAGAATGTGGGTGCTACTGTTTGTAGCTTATCAACAGGAAGGAATACTGTTTCTTGTTTCACTGCTATGCAGTATGAACAGAGAATTGAATTCCGTGAAAATTTCTTTACTACAACTTTTTCTTCAAAGGTGTTACATTTCCCACTAGCAAATAGCTTTTGTGAGTGTTCTGATTCCTTGTCTTGATGTACACAGATCAAATCTATATAGAATAGAGATCTTTTTAATGCTGAGAATTGTTTAGAGAAGATGTGAAATGCAGTGTGTGGTATTTTAGAGAATATTACTGAGTTTCTCTCTGTTTTGCAGTGGAAGAAGTTGTCCCGAGTGTAATTGAGCCCTCCTTTGGCCTTGGCAGGATCATGTATACCGTATTTGAACACACATTCCATGTTCGAGAGGGAGATGAACAGAGAACGGTGAGCTGTTCTGTCCAGTGTGCTATTTTCTGAGCATGCCAGAAGATAAAATTTACTGAAAAACATTAATAAGACTCTGGAATGACCAGTTAGTTGGTATTTACTATAATGTGCACTGATGTTTCCCTAACTATTTACAAAGCAAAACATTTTGGTGTGTTGTCTTTATTTGAGCATTAGCATGTGTAGGTTATTCTGGAAGCCAGTGTTTTAGTTGCCTGATGCTCTCTATCCTGAGACAAATGTATTTGGTGAATTATACTATGTAAGTGGATGAAATGGTACTTTCTGGATATACTTTTGTTTTTAGAAAATTGGGGAAAATGAGAAGGTTCATAGAATGTGGTTGGACCACTAATTGTATCTGTGTGCTCACAAAGCATTCAAGGGATCATTCTCATCCTGCATAAAATTATCTACCATAATTGGAGGGTAAAGATGTAAAATCCAAGCTGGGAGTGGTAGGGTATGCCTGTAATCCCAGTGGCCTGGGAGGCGGAGGCAGGAGGATTGCGAGTTCGAGACCAGAGGCAGTCTGCGTAATTTAGCAAGACCCTGTCTCAAAAACAGTAAAAAAAAAAAAAAAAAAAAAAAAAAAAAAAAAAAAAAAAAAAAAAAAAAAAAAAAATAATAAAATAAAAAAAAAAAAAAAAAAAAAAAAAAAAAAAAAAA
>VMDO01018447.1:0-42159 GCA_007922755.1 Pedetes capensis
TTTAAAATATCATGTGACTCATGTTACTAATACACAAAAATCCATTCAAACCAACTTTCAATAAAAATATGAATAACATTCTGTTATTTACCATTGGAGCATTTTTTTTTTATTGAGGTGTATTTTATTGAAGTTTTCTTACTTTCTTACAATTTAGCCAAGTAGCTCATGTTATCTTATGGCCATACATGGCATACCTGGCCACAGTCAAATCTTCTATAAAAGTACATATTGTGGTAGGAAAGAATGTGTTATAAATCCATCCACCTTGGTTTAAAAAACCAATTTGTGTCAGTATATCCTTCAACATTCAACATGTGCTACCATTGCATTTTATTAAAAATGAATATAATGGGTTCATTGTTGCTTCAAGGTAGTACAATTATTAATAATTCAAAGACCTAGCCAGGTGCCATGGAGCACACCTGTAATCCTAGCAACTTGGGTGGCTGAGGCAGGAGGATCTCAAGTTTGAGGCCATAGGCAGCCTACATAACTGAGACCCTGTCTCAAAATACGAATTCACAAAAGAGAGTAGTTGGGAGTGCACCTCAGTGGTAGAACATTAGCCTAACATGCAAGTCCCTGGGTTCCACCCTCCAGTACTGCCCCACAAATCATTTTTTCAAACATCTAGAAGTCCACCTAATTCTTTTTGGAAGAATTTGACAAGTGACTATTGAATTACCTTATTCATCCTTTTTTTTTTTTTTGGTTGCTAGGTTTTGAAAAATATCTGTGCAAGTATATAAGTTTAGCAAGAAAAATAAGCTGTTCTAAATTACGTGAACATTCTCTGACTGAACATAGTGGTGTTGATACCACATAAGTCAGAAAGGTGGCTACTTGGGGAGGAGGTAGCCTGGTGTGTTTAATACAGGTTTCTCAGCTGCGCCCAGCCCAGGGAAGTCCTGTTGGTTTTGGGCAGTGAGCTGTGATTCCCTGTGTTGTAAAAGGGGAGAGACATGAAGTGGAGAGGACAAGTTGTGAGAATTCGTATGGATACCTGACTGCCATCGTGTGTGAAAAGTTTTCACTCAGAAATGTTGCCCCTGGTAGCTGTGGAAGTGAGGCCTCCTCCATCCTTGCTGTGGCGGGAGCTGCAGGGCCTGCTTCTCAGGCTTGCTGACGGTTTTTGTCACCTACAGGTCCACAGTTTGAAGGGCTACTGGGAAAAACTGAACTCCAATCTAGAGTACGTTAAGTACACCAAGCCCTGCTTACACTATCACAACAGTGTGGTCAGGAGGGAGTGGCACAACCTGATCTCTGAAGAGGTACGTGTGGGGAAGCAGTGGCAAGGCAAGCAGCAGAAGCATAGTAGGTTCAATTGCAAAGCTTGCTGATGTTGGCAGGACCTCCCAGTTGGTCAGGCATCTTTACGTTGTCCTTACTGATCTCCCAAAGGGAAGGCAGGGGTGCTTCTACCGTACTACCTCTTTTCTCAGGAGGAAACTAGAACACAGAGTGGTTCAGGGCCACATAGCACATCTGTAGAAGTGCGATTAATATCCATGTCTCGGATGTGTTCTTGGGCCACTTGTGTTGTTAAAAATTTAGAAAAACCTAGGTGTTCCCAAATTAGTGGTTGCTAGAGCTTGGGGGGAAAAAAGTCAAGACTGATTACAGAGGGGTAGCACAAGGGTGATCTTTGGGGTGATGGAATAGTTCTGTATCTCAGTTGTGTTGGTATAGTGTGGGACATGAATCAATACATGTGATAAAATGACATAGAACCGAGTACACACGTTGTACCATATTGACTTCCTGATTTTGATATTGTAGTATATGTAAGATATAAACATTAGGGGAGACTGGGTGAAGAGTACATGAGATCTGTCTGTAATATTGTGTATAGTTTGTTGTTATATATAGTTGGCTGATAACTTCTGACTTCCTGTAAGTTTTTGTTTCAGAATAAAATATTTTTTAAATTTTTTTTTTTTTTTTTTTGAGACAGTCTTATGTAGCTGAGGCTGGCCTGGAACTTCGATGTTCCAAGCTCAGGCTGGGCTTGAACTATCTTCCTGCTCAGCTTCCCATATGCTAGAATTACCAGCATATGCCATCATACCTGGCCCTAATTTTTTTTTTAAAGTTTAAGTGTTCTGGTGACCTGGAAAGTATATTTCTTCTTTCTAAAGCTCTTAACCATATTGCATTATGTCCTTGGTATGAAAAAATAAGTCACACACAAAACCTTCACCTTCTACACTCTTGACATGTTCTGCCCCCTAGAAAACAGGAAAAAGAAGGTCCACAGCATATGTGAGGAACATTCTTGATAATGCAACAAAGTAAGTAAAATGAAAGGTTCTTTTATCTATAAGATGGTTGTCTTTTACCTTGTTGGCTACCTTTCATGGAAGTAGCTTACTTTCATTATATATCCTCAGCAAAACAATGCTGTGATGTGCGTGAATATAATCACTCACTCCCTCTTCTAGGTTGGTGCTGGATTTTCTAGTGGGAAAATCTTATATGTTAAACCTTATAAATTTGCACTGAGGGGTGGATGATTTATTGTGGATAAGAGGTAAGGCTTTTATTAAGTGAGCGCTTTCAAGGACAAGGGCAGGCAGTAGATTGAATTTCTTCATTTTTAAATAACTGTTAGTGGGCCAGGGAACTTGCTCTTATTTTGAAAGCTGATTTTCTGGATAGATGAGTCATCTCAGAGTGCTAAAAGTGTAGGCCCCATTCCAAACTCCGTTCTATTTTATGCCTCCATTATTTCCAATAACTGAGAGCTGCAATTGTTCTAAATTATTGCCATTGTTGGCACTAAAGGGTTGGGAGATTTATAATTGCCTAATGTGGCTTTTGCTACACTGATTAAAGTTTTTGAGGTTTCCAGTAGCCTGAGAACAGTTTCTACAGTGTTTTTATGGGGTTGTAAAGGGGGAAGAATGTCTTTGTATGGTGGTGTGGCTTAATTTTTTTTTTAATACTGTTTCCTGTGTAAATTTCTTTGTAGGGTGATTTCCAAGATAGAAGCAAAGAATTTGGGTAAGAAAAGACCTGTAATGAAGCCTTTTGGATTCCGGTGTTTTGTTTGCAACACTGTTTGTCCTACTTGGCAAGAAAATCACCTCCAGTAGTGTGAGGCAGCACCATTTACTGCCACCTCGTTAGAGTGGCCACATAGCCATTTCCATATCTGTCTTGACACCATGACTTACAGGGACAGCTGCTGAGAGTGGTTTTGCTGAAGAAGCCCTTGGGAGTTGGCCCTCTGGTTTTCGTCATTTCTCCTCTCATGGTTGATCTAATTAACATGCCCTCTGGCTGCACCCGCACAATGCCCTAGGGCAAATCCCTCCACTGATGCTGTTTTCCCTCCAGCTGTCTGATCATATGGGATCTTTGACTTGTTCACTTTTCTTAAAACTGGGACAGACATGGGGCTAGGTCTTGGGGTGCAAAGATGAGGAGCCTCCAGGTAAGTAGTATGATTCTTCAGGAAGAGCCTGGGCTCAGGAGCCAGTGGAGTTGGACTTGAATTCCAGAGCTGCCACCTGCTGACTGTGGGCTCCTGGGCAAGTCAACGTCCCTTTTGTGCATTGTCCTCCTTTAGAGCTAGAAGGAGGGGACAAATGAAGGTTCACATAGATAACACCTAGCTCAGTGCCTAATGCCTGTGAGGTGCCAGAGGTGGACTCTATCATGTGTTAGGAAGAAATGCTAACATATCATTTCTAAACCCAGTGAAAAGTGTTACCCCTGGTTGTGAGGTGTGAGGGATGAGGGCAGGAGTGGGTGTGGTTGGGGCAGAGGAAGGTTGAGGGGGCTTCCCAGAGCGTAATAGCCAAGTTAAGTCTCGGCAAACAAAGGAGACTTAGCCGGGGATCGCTGGAGGAAGGAAATGCTGAGTACATCCAGGTAGATGCCTTTTTTTGGTGCTGGTCATCAGAGGGACACTTTCACACTTCATGAAGGCCAGCCTTCATTAAAGAAGCTGTTGTTTTGAGCTGGGCGTGGTGGCACACGCCTATAATCCCAGTGGCTCAGGAGGTGGAAGCAGGAGGATCACAAGTTCAAGACCAGAGGCAGTCTGTGTAATTTAGCGAGACCCTGTCTCAAAAAGTAAAAAAATGGGCTGGGAGTGCAGCTCAGTGGTCCAGAACTTGCAAAGCATGCAAGCGTGAGGCCCTGGGTTCAACCCCCAGTACTGCAAAAAAAAAAAAAAAAAAAGCTGTTGTTTTGATATCCAACCCTTTTTATGGGCTTGGATGATTTAGGTATATGTTAGAGGACTGTAAAGAAAATTAATTTAGACTTTATATAACTGCACATGGGGCAGTGCACACATGGTCCAGTGAACCATGATGGGGAGCTTGTCCCCAGGGAAACCAGCCTGTGTAACCAGGCCATCCATGCCTGAGGCCATGGACTCTGCCCTGCCAGACAGGGCGTGCATGCCAGTGATTCAGAGTCATTCTCTGCATTGCTGGGGATTTTTCAATGTGGGTAATGTTGCTGATCTATCAAGGTTTTTGCTGTGTCTACCTATCCTGCCCTGCTTGTGGGGCTCCTCCTGACTCTGTGCTCCAAGATTGTTTGCATCCTATTATAATCAGTCTGTGCCTGTCAGTCTGTCTGTCTTTTTGCAGTACTGGGAGGTTGAATTCATGCTCTCCCACATGCTAGCCAAGTGTCCTGCCAGTGAGCCGTGCCTCCCAGCCCTTTTTTATTTTTATTTTGAGATAGGGTCTAAATTGCTCAGGCCACGTCTGTTCTCAAAGCTGCAATCCTGACTCAGATTCCCGAGTTGCTACAGATGTGCACCACGCCACCTGGCTCAGTCTCTTAACATGTTTTAGGAAACTTCCCTTTGTCCCATGTGCTCTGCTTATTCCAGTTTTCCGGGGAAGAATGCTATTCCTGCCTGAAACTGAACTCAAAAATTCAGGGCTCTTGAGCTCAAGTTTTGAATAATTGCATTTTAATTGTGAAAGTTGAGCAGGATTGAGGTAGAATTTATGCCAAGAGGTCAGTCCTCGCCCATGTCCTCCCAGAAGGAGGTGTTGGCTGCTGGGCAGGGAGTTGTACCCTCTTGTCTTGCCCTGGGCCTCAGGTGTACTGGAGAGAGGGAGAGCTGAGTGAGAGAGTTGTTAGGGGAGCGAGCATTAGGGTGGATTTTCCAGCAAGCCTGCTTGCCTGCCTCTCTGGTCTTGTGAGTGTAGGGCCAGACATGGTGGAGAAGGTGCCAGTTGATTTAACCTTCATATCAATGTTCCATCTTGACCTAGCCACCTTTGCAATCCAATAACTTGTGCTCATTAGTGATATTTGCCACAGAAATAGACTGGTCCCCTCAGCTCAGTAAACTCCCAGTCACTGAACTATGTTGTTGTTAGGTGCCATCGAGGTGGGTCCAGTCCGACTTATAGCGACCCTGGCATAGGGTTTTCAAAAGGGGTTGGGAAGTCAAAGGAAGCCAGCAGTCCTTCCACTGAGCCTAACATCCCTTGGGTTGTGGTCCCTCTTAGGTTTAAGAGAGGCCCCAGTCCTCATCCCCAGCGAAGCGGCACTTCATAGATGGTGATGAGTCCTAGTGTTGAAGAGAAATCAAAACCAGAACCCACTGGTGTTAGGGAATGTGTTCCTTGTTTGTTTTCTTTCCTGAGCTTTCCATCTCTGACTCAGAGCTTTCTGCATATCACCGGAGGGATAAATTCAGTTTGTCAAATTAGGTCACACTTGTTTAATGAAAACATTTTACCCTATCATAGAAGTGTTAGGTTTTCCCAGTGACTCAGAGAAGGGAACCTCAGGCTGGTTATTCTTCTAACCCATTTCCTGAAAATGATCCTGCTTGACTACTGCTCTGTTCAATTTCAGAGCCAAGATTAATGCATCTTTTGCAGGAGGAGGACAATCACCAACGATTGCTTATGGGATTGGTAAGTGGTTTGTAGGCTCTGTAGGTGCTGGCAAACAGTGGGCCCCAAGGAGGGGGAGGGCTAGATCATAAATCTTATTGTGATCATAGTTTCCACTTATTTCAACAAACAGTTGTTGCTAGCACTGTAGCCTCCGTGTATCCAGTAGTGAGCAGAACAGGAATATTCTCTGCTCTCTTAGAATCTCTAGTTGAGTGACAAAGATACATTAATTAGTCACACCATAAATACTTAATTGCAAACCGGGAACAGGAATGTATAACATTAAGAGTTAAAAAAAAGGAAAGAGTAATGTTTTATGAACTTCAGATTTGGGGTTTAAAATATAGCCAAATAAAGTATTCTTTCTGAAGAAATCCTAGTGCTCGGATGACCAAAGATACCAAAATACATTAATTGAAGAGTGTTGTTGTTGTTAGGTACTGTCAGTGTCCAACTCATAGAAAACCTACATACAACAGGTGAAACATTATTGTCAGTATTTCTCCACTATTCATAGGGTTTTCAATGGTGGATTGATTTTTGGGAGTGGGCTGCCTGGTCCTTCTCCCAAGCCTACTGCACCTAGTGTTCTCAGGCGGTCTCCCATCCAAGTACTAACCACGCTGGACACTGCTTAGTTTCTAAGATCTGATGGGGTCAGATGCCACAGTGGTATGGCTGCAGGCAACTAAAGAGTAGAATTTGTAAATAAGTCTAAAACCTTTTTAAAAATAAGAGACATCTGGAAAGTCTAATAAAATATTTCTAATACCATGCAGACTTAAGAATGGGATAATCTGTTACCTTAAATATCACAAGTCTAAAAATATGAGAAACACATATAACTCCATATTTACACTCTTGACAGTTCCAGCTAAACAATGAATTTTCTTGGCAAATAGAAATTATAAAATTTGATCTGAGAAGAAATAGAAAAGCTGAAAGCACAATATTCATTAAATAATTTGAAAATATGTTGAATATTTCCAAAGAAGACTGCAAGTTCTTTCTAACATTCAAGGACCAGATCGTCTCCATGCTGTGTTAAGCATATTTTGGCAGAAGATAGAAAGTTTCTCAGTCACTTTGAAGAGCCTGCATAGCCTTAGAACTAAAATCTGACAATGACCATGCTTATTTATGAATGTAAATATGACAGTCTTAATTAAAACACTTTCCAGTGGTCTCTTGAAAACAACATGGTCAAGTAGGATTCTTTCCATGAGGACTTAATATTAGGAAATGTACTAATGAAATTTGTATCACAAGGTCAAAGAAGAAGAAAAACATACTAAGTAATCTTTCTATGTGCTGAAAGAGGATAAAGTAAAACTATACCCCTGAATATACTAACTTCAGGGGTATAAGTCTAACGCTAATAGCCAGCATACACACACACACACACACACACACACACACAAAATATGTGTGTGTGTGGTGGTACTCGGGTTGAATCCAGGGCTGTGTGCATATTTTGCAAGCCCTCTAGTACTAAGCTACACTCCTAGCCCCTTTTATTTTTTATTTTGAGATAAGTTCTTGCTAAATTATGCAGGCTACCTGTGGCCTTGAACTTGTGATCCTTCTTCCTTTATCTACCAAGTTGTTGGGATTACAGGCATGGTCCACCAAACTCGGCCAGCCAGCATCTATTCAATGGAATGCTGAGGGTATTCATATTAAAAACACAAATAAGTTGAAGATGTCTTTATTATTTTCACTATAATTTTACATTGTGCTGAAAATTGTCAATGCAATACAAAAGTAAAAGATGTTATTGTCGTCTAACGCAACAATCAACCAAGAAAATGGCAAATACTAAAGAGCAATTCAGTAAGCTGGTGATTTTATACTTTATTAGGAATAAGCAGTTATAAAAAAATAATGCAACTATCATTAGTGTCTTGCTGTTAGGTGCCGTCAAGACAGGATCGATCCATAGTGACCCTATATCAGAATGAAACACTCCCTGATTCTGTGCCAGGCACACAGTCTTTTTTATGTTTACACCCATTGTTACAGGCACTGTGTCAATCTCTCTAGTTGAAGGACTTTCTTCTTTTTGTTAACCTACCACTTTCCCAAACAGGATGCCCTTCTTCAAGGATTTATCCCTCATGACAACATGTCCAAAACACATCAGACACAGTCTAGCCAACCTAGCTTCCAAGGAGCACTCCAGTTACACTTCCTCTATGACTTATCAGTTGGCTCTTTTTGCAGTCCATGGTGTATTCAATATTCATCTCCAGCACCACAGCTCAAAAGCTTCAATTCTTCTATCTGCCTTATTCAACATCCAGCTTTCACAACCATATGATGAAACTAAAAATACCATGGCATGAATCAGGTGCACCTTCCTCTTCAATGTAACATCTTTACTTTTCAACACCTCAAAGAGGTCTTTTGTGAAGAGCTTTTCCCAGTGCAATGCATCTTTTGATTTCTTGACTGCTGCTTCCACAGGTGTTGATTACAGAACCTTTAGCAAAATCTTGGACAATCTCCACATCTTTTCTCCATTTATCATGAAACTATGTACTGACCCAGTTGAAAGGATTTTTCTTTTGTTGATGTTGAGGCACAATCCACACTGAAGGCTGTGTTCTTTGATCTTCAACAGTAAATGTTTCAGATCCTCTTCAGTTTCAGCAAGCAAATTTGAGTCATCTGCATAACACAGGTTATTAATGAGTCTTCCTCCAATTAAGATACTTCATTCTTCTCATAAAATACAGCTTCTCAGATTGTTTGCTCAGGATAGAGATTGAAGAGGTATGGTGAAAGGATACATCCCTGATGCACACCTTTCTCAACTTTAAGCAGCATTTCCTTGTTCTGTTCAAACAACTGCCTCCTGGTCCATGTATAGATTCCTCATGTGTACAGTTAAGTGCTGTGGTATTCCAATTTTTCGTAGTGTTATCCATAGTTTATAATGATCCACACAGTCAAATCTCTTTGCATAGTCAATAAAACACAGATAGACATATTTCTGGTATTCTCTGCTTTCAGCTATTATCCATCTGACATCAGCTGTGATGTCCCTGGTTCCATGCCCTCTTCTGAATTTCACCTGATTTTCTGGCAGTCCCTGTCATACTGCTGCAGTTGCTTTTCTTTAGCAAAATTTTACTTGTGTGTGATATTAATGATATCATTCAGTAGTTTCTACATTCAACTGAATCCTCTTTCTTCAGAATAGGCACAGATATATATCTCTTCCTGTCAGCCAGGTAGTTGTTTTCCAAATATCTTGGCATAACAGGTTTTCACCTCCAGTGCTGCATCTGCTTGTTGGAACATCTCAATTGGAATTCCATCAACTCCTAGAGCTTTGTGTTTCATCAATTCCTTTAATGCAGCCTCCGCTTTGTTATTCCCTAGCACTGGTTCCTGATCATAGGCAACCTCTTGAAATGGTTGGTCGTCCACTAATTCTTTTTGGTGTAATGACTCTGTATATTCCTTCCATTTTCTTTTGGTGTTTCCTGTGCCCTAAAGGACACATTTTTACCATGTAGCATCCTTCACTAGTGCCACTCGAGGCTTGAATTTTTTTCTTAAATTCCTTAAGCTTTAGAAAAACAGCATGTTCCTCCCTTTCGGTTTTCTATCTCCAGGTCTTTGCACATGTCATTATAATACTTGATTTTGTCTTCTCAAGCTGCCTTTTGGAATTTTATATTTAGTTCTTTAAGTTTATTATGTCTTCCTTTTACTTTAACTGCTCAATGTTCAAGGGCAAGTTTCAGAGTCAATTTTGACATGTAATTTGGTCTTTTCTTTCCTTCCTCACTTTTTAATAACCTTTTTCTTTCCTCATGAATGATGTCTCTGTCATGCCACAACTTGTCTTCAGTCATTAATGTCTAATGCATCAAACCTGTTCTTGAGGTGGTCTCTGAACTCAGGTGGGATATACTCAAGGTCATACCTTGGCTCTCATACACTTGTTCTAATTTTCTTCAGTTTCAGTTTGAACCTGCATATGAGCACTTGATGGTCTGATCCAAAATCAGCACCTGGTGTTGTTCTGACTTTTGAAATTGAGGTTTTCCATCATCTCTTTCCACAAATGTAGTCAACTTGATTCCTGTATGTTTCATCTGATGACTTCCATATGTATAGTTTCTGTTTATGTTGGTGAAAAAAATGTATTTGCACCGAGAAGGTCATTGGTCTGACAAAATTTTATCATGTTGATCTCCAGCATCATTTCTGTCACCAATACCATATTTTTGAAGTACTGAGCTTTTGTCTTTGTTTCCAACTTTTGCATTCCAGGGACCAGTAATTATCAGTACACCCTGATTGCATGTTTGATCTATTTCAGATTGCAGAAGCTGTTAAAAATCTTCCCTATCTTCATCTGTAGCCTTAGTGGTGAATATATAAATTTGAATAATAGTCATATTAACTGGCCTTCTCTGTAGGTGTCTGGCTATTATTCTATCCCTGACAGCATTGTACTTTAGATCTTGAGATGTCTTTTTTTGATAATGAATGCAAGCCCATTTGTCTTTAATCTGTCATTCCTGGCATAGAAGACCATATGATTATCTGATTCAAAATGGCCCATGCCAGTCCATGATAATTCGTTGATGTCTAGAATGTCATTGTGTATGTGCTCCATTTCTCTTTTGATATCTAATTTTCCTAGATTCATACTGCACACATTCCACATTCTTATTATAATGGATGTTTACAGTTGTTCCTTTTCATTTTGAGTCATGCCACATCAGCAAATGGAGGTCCCTGGGGTTTATTCCATTCCCATCATTAAGGTCTACTCTGAGTAGGCAACTCTAACATCTCCCCTAGGGGTGACCTTCCTGGTATCTGTAATACTGGTGGCATAGCTTTCAGCATCACTGCAACCCACAGTACTACAAACTGGCAGATATGTAGTGGTCCTTTGTGTCTAGGTTTAATAAAATTACAGCCCCAAAGCCAATGAACTTTCTCTGATATCTAATTAAGGTACTCACTTGAGAAATTAAAGAGAAGTGGGACTGACACTAGGTATCTAAATGTGTTGTTGACCTAATATAATAGAAACAATATACAAACAAAATACAGTATGTAGATACTAGTTTAAACTTGAATCTCTAGTGTCTAATCAGTGAAGTGTTTAAAGTCAATGTGGAAAGAATTTTTAATAAATCATTTGACTTATGGTTATGTGTTTGGAAAATACTACAATCCAGCAGAAATATCAGATAGATAAAGAATTTCAGCATAAAAATTAAACTGTATGAAAGAATATGAATAAGTGGATAGTTAAATAATGCTAAAATAGGGAAGTCCTTAAAATATATTTTTGAACCTAGGAAAAGGCAGATTTGAATGAATGAGAACTTAAAACATAAACAGAAAAACAAAAAAGGCAAATAATAAATTTGGAAAAATTTGCAACAAATGTGACAAATAATTGACATGTGATATGTCAAGTTTATATATCAATAACAACACACCAGCAGGGAAATGGAGAAGGGCATTGACCAATCAGTTTTCAACAGTAAATTGCCAAAGAATCTACAGTTGGTGGTGAATAGAAAAACATGTATAACCAAATGACAAAAAGCTCAAGTGGCTTTTTATTTTTTAAGAATCAAATTGGCGAAGATTTAAAAATCATACTAGCAAAGTTCAGGGTACAGGGAATTGGAGAGCTCCATGAAATTCACTGGAACATTATTATAACTACAGTGAAAGGCATTTTGGCAATATCTTGAAAACCTTACATAAACAACCCAACAAATCCCATTTCTAGGAATTGAATCTGAGAAAATAGTTGGAGAATATGGCAAACAACTGTGCTATACTTTTTTGTGGTGGTATTAACAATAGCAAAAGCAATATCCTGTATGAAGGGAATAAATCAGTTATAGTACTTTCATAAAATTAAATACAATACTATTATTAAAACAAGTGTGATAAGGAATATTTAATTACATAAAAAACTATCATGAAAAAAATACAAAATGTTAGAATGAGTGTGCATGCAAGAGGGAATGGGCAGACCCTAAGTGTTAATGCAAGTGGCAGAATTGAGTGATTTTAACTTTTCGTCTTTATAGTTATTGTAGAAAAGTTAAAAAGCACATAAAGTATACAATATTTCTTAAATGGAAAAATAACTTTTTAAAAAGCCAAATCTCTACCCAGGAGACTGAACTGAAATAAGATATCACTTTATCTTGGCCCTGCGGGCCATGGATAATCTGCTTGAATGAAGATATGTGCATCTATGATGTCAGTTGTACAGTTCTCATGGGCTGTTTATTGGCATAAAGATCTCATTAGCTGTGAGGGCCTCTTGCTGAACAGGGCATGTAGACAAAAAGTGAGACCAGGAAGAGGAGGAGGATGAAGGTGAGAGGAAAGTAAGAGGTGAGGAAGACTGAGAATGTCAACCACAGATTGGGGAGGTCCAAAGAGGAACACAATTGAGCACATACAGAAAAAAGCCTGTTTAGGGGCACTAGAATGAATATTTCATTGCCTTTGCATGTCAGGGGGCTGAGGTGAATGTCTGTGGCCATGGTGCAGAGGGAGACACCTGATGCAATTCCTTTTTAGTCCTGCCTCTGTCCTTCAAAATACCGCAAACTGGTCCCTCATTAGCACAGTCATCCCATGTTTAGAGTTCATGTTCATTCCCTAGAGATTTGGGAGCAGTAGATTTCAATCCTTCCATAGATCCCAAAGCCTTTAGCTTCTAAATCGGTGACTTACACAGGCTTCTTTGGAGAATTCTCATCAGAATCTGGAGCCTCACCTTCAGTTGCTCCCTGGACTTTGGTTAAATCCTAAGTAGTTTCTCTTGAGGACAGTCTTGAAGTTCCTGATTTACCTCACCAGAGAAGTATTGAGAGTTATGTATTTCTGTTGGTGGGATCTTCAGATCCAATATTTTTCCCATTGATAAAGAATATTAATGGCTCTAATTCAAATCAGTTGCAGGTGTGAGTGGATAGGTTGTGACTTATCTAATGCATGTCCTGTTTTCAGATGATGTCGGAGCTAAAAGACCATCTTTTGAGACACCTACAGGGTGTAGAAAAGAAGAAAATTGAACAGATGGTTTTGGACTACATTTCACAACTGGTTGGTTTTGATTTTTCTCCTCTCCTCCACTCCTGTATAATTCTCAGAATGTAGGTCAGTGAGCCCATTCATGTGTTTTTCGAGTTAGGTTTTTGGAGAGCTTCCATCTTTCAACCATTGTATTTGCTGCTATAGATTGTTGTTGTTGTTAGGTGCTGTGAGTCAGTATCTGACTCATAGCAACCCTATGTACAACAGATGAAGCAGTATTGTTAGTGCTTCTTTGCTATTCATAGGGTTTTCAATGGCTGATTGTTTTTTGCATTGGGTTGCTGGGTCCTTCTCCCAAGCCTACAGTACCTGGTGTTCCCAGGCAGCCTCCCATCCAAGTACTAACCAGGCCCAACTCTGCTTAGCTTCCGAGATCTGACGGGATCAGATGCCAGATTAAAGAAAGGGAAGTAAGAACAATAAACAAGGACAACTTGGTTTTGAAAGTGGTTTATTTGCCTTCTCTTCAACTAGTCATTTATATGCTCATGGAAGCATAGGACAATGAATTTAGGATGGTTATTGCATTGTCACCATGGCAATTTCTAGTTCCAGATTAAACAGCACGTAATGTTTTCTGTACATGGAAGTATACAGACATAAGAATGTGAACTTAAATTCTTAATCAGCTCCAACAGTCCAACTAGGCCAGATTCCAGTTCAGTTGTATAAACACTACCACTGTGGAGTCTATTGCTGAGATGGCAGCTCATTACCAGGTAGCCATGATTGGAATTGTGTGAAAAAAAATACAGTGGTTCATATGTAAATAGAAGTGATGTGACAAGATTAAATCTTAAGGCTATTTTGAGTCTTTCAAAAAATAGTGTTGAGATATTATCCTATTTAGAATCTACAAATAATTGACAAATTAAAACATTTTTTCAGAAAGAGAACAAATGCTTCATTCAAGTTTGGGTAAGACCAGTATCTAAATGAGCCAGTATGTGAACATATATTTTTGTAGTGACCTCTGGGAAATTAGTTAAATTTATTAAAGAAGACTATGGTTTAATCTTTTCAAGTTTAATTTTAAAATTTTCTGTGTTTAGTGCAGCTATTAGTGTCTGTTTTTAAATATTTGAATTTCTCTTACAAGGATTGAGTTTCATAATCTTTAATATTTGGAGAGGTTTAGTATTTTCATTGAGTATTTATGATCAGGGCATTAAATCTTCCCTAAAATTTCTCTTTCCCAATAGAACTGTAGTGAGGGGCTCACTTTATGAAGGTCTTACTGATCTTCTCCACGTTAATATTCACTTGCTTTCTTAATCCTTTACCTCTCTTCCTAAAGGTAAAAGTCCTTTACCTTTCTTTCTGTTGACTTTAAATTTCACCTTCCAAAGTATTAAGAAAGGTTTCCCACTTGAGCATTATTCTTCTCTGTAATTACATAACAAATTTAACATTAGTTTGCATTAACTTCTATAGCCAGTGGGCCTAGAAATGATCCATATGTAGATTTAGGAAACTCAATGTCACTGACTTACTGACTTGATACCAGTGTTCCTCTACAGCCTCTGGTCATGACCTCCATTCTCCTGTCTTCTTTCTTTTGATTGTCAGCTAGTGACTTAGAGCAAACCCAGTGGCACTTAACCTTCACTGATGGGTGAGGGACTATGAGTGTGAATGATGGGGCCAGTTATTGGACGGGGCAGCTCCACAGGGCACTGTCCACACAGAGGGTGCTCTGTCAGCCTCTGGAGCACATTGTCAGTCTTTCCACTTTGGATTCCAGTGCCTCTGAATTGACCTCAGAGAGGCTGCCACTGTATCTGGGCACAGCTTGAATGCCAGCTTCCCTGAATGTGGTGTCAGAGCTGTGGAGGGACAGCTGGGTGGGCTGTGAGGGTCTGAGCAGTAGTTAACAGCTTATTATTTACCCTGTAGCTGTACCTCATTTGCCACATGCTGGAAACCAGTTGGAGGAAACATAATCTTCACTCTCAAATTTTCCACCTGTACGCAAGTATTTTTCACTTTCCTTTATCATGGGGTACAAAGAACCAACAACTCTGATGTCTGCCTGTCCTGGAAAAGCCCTTTTAAAACTTACTAGTCCAAAGAAATTCTCATCAGACCCAGCACCATCTACCATAGTTTTATATCCACCATCTTCTATCCCTGGCACATGGTTGATGAAGAGGGAGGTGCGTATGAGCAGGTATTTCCAAGAAGGGGAATTTCAGTTAATACAATTTACAATCTATGAGGCTATTCTTGGTTAGATTCTAGGCCTTAGGCTGATGGTCACTGTCACATTTCTGAGGATTTCTACAGGGCATGGTATTTCATGATTAGTGTGACTCCCTGAATGTGGTACTCAGAGCTACAGTTTGGGACAAATGGGGTTTTAGGAATGAGCTTTTCAGCTGACATGCTGCTGTGTTATTTTGACCCAGCAATAGACGTGACTGTACTGCTGAATCTGAAATCTTTCACATTATGACCAGGATTTTGAAAGCTACCAACATTTTATGTTTACCTCTGCCTCCTGGTAAGTCTTGGCTCTTTTGTCCATGGGTTAATAAATCTGCTTGTCCTTCACATGTGCCCAGATATTGGCACACTGTGAACTTCATTAAGAGACTTGTGTGTTACAAATTGTGTGTGTGGTGTCACTGTACCAGACAGGCTTTGAGGTTGGTCTCTGCTGGCCAGACCTCCCCTGACTGCTAAACCATGCTGTAGCTTGTTACTACCTTTTGGGATCCTAGACTCCCCAAACCCCTGCAGTTGTCTAGGGTAATTTGAATCAGTGGAGATGATCCAGAGAGCTCTTTCTCTAGTGTCTTAAAGCCTAATTTATCAGATTGAGATATGTGAAAGCTAACACGTAGGAGAGAGAGAGTATGGCTTGGTGCCAAGAATTTAATGTTCTTAAGTGCTTGGAATCTAAAGATCTTTCTTAGACTTTTGAGGTAGGACCAAGTCAGGACTCAAAAAATCCTTACAACATGTGCATGCAGTCATTCATTTAACCAGTTGTTCAGTCAATAAACATTTGTGGAGCAAATTATTTCATACCAGGTAATGTGCTAGAAATTAGACCAGTTACAAAGATTAGTAAGAAGATAGTTGGAAAGATGTGCATATAAATCAATATCCGTTGTGAGAAATGAATAAGTTCCAGTTTGCTATAAACTATCTACCTCACATTCATTACTTTTTTTTCCATATTAAGAACACCTGCCATGAGATCTACCCTCGTAGCAGTTTCAAATGTGTGATTAAATATTTCAAATGTGCAATCAAATATAATCAAATATAGGTATAATGTTGTATAGTAGATATCTAGACCTTATTCTATTACATAATTAAAACATTTTATACTTATTGAACCTTGGGAGAAGGACCAGGCAACCCACTCCCCCAAAACAATCAGCCATTGAAAATCCTATGAATAGCAGAGAAGCACTGAGAATAGTGTCTCATCTGTTGTACATAGGGTCACTACGAGTCTGACACCAGCCATACTTATTGAACAGCAGTTGCCCTGTCTCCATCTCTTCAGCCCAGGCCATCACCCTTCTATTCTGTTTCTATGAGTTTGACTATTTTAGATACTTCATGTAAGTGGACTCATGCCTTATTTGTCCTTCTGTCACTGGCTTATTTCAATTAGTTAATGCTGACTAGGTTCATCCATGTTGTCACATATGGCAGAATTTTTAAGGGTTGAATTGTATTCTTTTGTGTGTATAGTCTACATTTCTTTATCCACTCATCTGTCAGGACATTTATATTTTGTCCATCTTTTGGTTATTGTGAATAATACTGTAATGAACATGAGAGTGTACACATTTCTTTAAGATCCTGATTTTGATTCTCTTGGATGTATATTTCAGAAATGAGATTACTGGACCAATAGTAATTCTAATTTTTTTTTTTGAGGAAACATACTGTTTTTACAGTGGCTGTACTGTTTTCACATTCCTACCAACATATACAAGACTTCCTATTTCTCCACATTCTTGCCAACCATTTTTTTGGGGGGGTAATAATTACTACAAGAGGTATGAGGTAGTATATGTCATTGTGGTTTTGACTTACATTTTCTCGATGATTAGTAGTTGAGCATCTCTTCATATAATTGTTGGCTATTGTATGTCTTCTTTGGAAAAATGTGTCTTCAAATCCTTTGCATGTTTTAAATTGGGTTGCTTTTATGCTGCTGAATTTTTTTTTAATGGTGTGGATATTAACCCCTTATCAGATTGATGATTTTCAAATATTTTCATCCATTCTGCAGGTTCCTTTTTCACTATGCTAATTATTTTCCTTGCTATGCAGAAGCTTTTTGGTTTGATATAAGTCCGACTTGTACTGCTTTTGTTGTGTATGCTTTAAAGCCAAATCGAAGAAGTCATTGCCAAGACCAATGTCATGAAAAATTTTCCCCTGTTTTCTTCTAGGAGTTTTATACTTCCAGGTTGTATATTTAAGTTTTTAATCCATCTGAGTTGATTTTTGTATATGGTGGAGATAAGTGTCTCATTTCATTCTTTTACATGTAGCTATCTAGTCTTTCTAGCACCATTTATTAAAGAGACTATTCTTTCTCCTTTGTGTATTCCTGACATCTTTTGAACATTGGGTCCTGGAATATGGATGGGTTTACTATTGTATATAGGTTCTAATAAGTTAAACTTTATGATAGCTTTCATTACATAATATATCAGCTGATTTTATTTAATTCACTCATAGATATCTATCAATCTATCTGTCATTAATTCCTTCCTTCATTTTAGGCAAGTGCATATATGGTGACTATTTTGTGGCAGGTGCCATTTAAATACTTCACATAAATTAGTGCATTTAACTTTTAGAGCAGACCTAAGTGATAGAAACATAAGCCACATTAGCTTGTCAGTGTCCAACTAGTATTTGACCACCAAAAATGGAATTTTAAATGGCTCTATTTAATATTATCCCCATTCTACAGATTGAGAAACTGGAGCCTGAAAGGTTAATTTGCCTAAAGTCACACAGCTGTTAAATGACAGTGCTAACATTCACATTGAGGAAGTCTAACTCCAAAATCTGTGCATTTAATTATTGTTCTGTGTAGCCTCTTGAATTTTATATTTCAGTTGAATTAGTTGACTTCAAGACTATTTATGGGCCCATAGGGTTGTCAGTGTGTCTCAGCTCTCTGCCTTTGTGTTGCTTCTGTTATAGTTTGGAATCTTTCTTGCTTCCTCCATATACCTTATTTTATAAGATTTGTTTGCAGTGGAGGTACAAAAGGAGTTTCTTTTGACTTTATAAAGATCTGAAAGTGATCATTCATGAGAGAAATGGATAGTTTTAAGTTATCTCAGTGGAGTATGAAATGTGAAACATCCTCAAGAAAGTGAAGAGATTTCACAAGAACTATGTTTTTCTCTCTTAAATTGTCTATTGTTTGTGGTTAACATAAAAGTCTTGGGAAGGGAATGGACTGACAGTTTCAGATTTGCCCACAAATCTCTTTTTGAAAATAAATGAAATTGACTTATCAGAGAGGTTATTATGCCTGGGGGGTCATAAAAATCTATTTTCTTCAGTACTCACATTTCATCACATCGATCAGGGATAAGGAGGGAAAACAAAGAAAAATGTTGTCTGTAGTCATTGAGAATTATTATGATTAGACCTGTCCGTGGGTCAGGTAAGGAAGAGCAGTTTCTCTCCCATTTTTCTATTAAATGTTTATTTTCCTCATGTGACATGGAGGAGTGAAGTGGCACCAGATCAGTGTGTGTGTGTGTGTGTGTGTGTGTGTGTGTGTGTGTGTGTGTGTGTTTATACATGTACATGTAAGTGTGTTTGCTTTCCAGGCCTACTGGACTAATGATGACTGTTTGAGTTCCAGGTGTCTGGAACTTGTAACTGGAATTTCTTGAAGAAGGGAATAAGAAGCACAAAAGGAAGTAGTGATGGGTTAGAGCTAGAGTATTTGCTGTTTTAAAAGGGCCTGTGTTTCTCTTGCTGGCTAGAGGAGGCCAGGGGCCCTGGAGGATGAGGATTAAAGTTGAATGGAACTGATGCCCACTTGCAGCCCATTTGCTCTGATGCTCGGGGCTGACTTACAGAGAGGAGACCAAGAACAGGTCACTGAATTTGGGACTATGCCCTTGGGAATGCAGAGATTAGGATCATCAGGGGTCTTTAGGCCATAATCACAGGGCTGCAGAAGGAATTTCGTCTGGAAGAAATCAATAGGATCAACATTCTAATAGAAGATTTTCTTCTGAAATAATTTTGTAACCTTTTTTTGTTTCTTTTTTTAAATTTGGAAAAGAATTTCCAAATGCATTTGAAAACTCATGTTGTTGATTAGCTAGTAATATCACTTTTTTCCCCCCAGGGAAACTAGTGGACTCATCCCATTATCAGCCCATTAACATCTGCTTGTGGGCAGTCTGCACTTCATCTGACCCTTGCTGTTGCCAGGGCTTTAGTCCTGTTCCACTATTCATGATTCATGTGCTCAGAGAGAAAATTCCATGATTTCTCTGAATCCAAGTCCCTACTTATTGGGAATCATTTTATTGCCACGTACATTCCTAAGAGTAGGCTAGGGTTCTTTTCTGTCATTCCCTCATCCAGTCAGTTGCCAGGCCTGTACATTACTATACTTCTCTGTCCTTTCCTCCAGTGGAAGGAAAGTACCCTCAGTGCCTCTTATACATGTCCATACAAAAACATCTCTCCAGATCTTCACACCACCTATGATAGATTGTTACTTCAATTCATTCTCTGCCTGTTGGCATGATAATATTCCAAAAGTAATACTCAAATAATCTTTCTGCTGGGCACACCTGTAATCATAGTACTCTGGAGGCTGAGGCAGGAGGATTATGAGTTTGAGGCCAGCCTCAGCTACACAGCAAGACCCTGTCTCAAAAACCAACTAACTAACCAACCAACGAAAAAACAAACACATAGAACTCCTCTTCTAGCTTGCTCAAAAATGTACAATAGCCCTCTCTATTATAGTTCCCTATTTATATAGGCAACTATTTATATAGTTCCCTATATAAATAAATTCCTCACTATCACTCAGCATTTATTCCCTGTCACATGATCTCATAACACACCTGGTCACACTTAAAAATATATATGCATTTTTGTGATGAGTTGATGGTCTGCCTCTATGAGACTCAAGGTGTATGGGAACCACAGTTGTGCCAGGTTTGCTGATTATTGTACTCCCAGCCCCTTGCCTGGTGTATGGGAGGGATCTGCTGAATAAATTAACCCATCAACCTTACCTCTTAGTCATTTCTCTCACCCAAGATTCCAAGTCAACCAGATCATTTCATGTTTTCTGAATATACCCCATGCTTTCTTACCTTTGGTCTTCTGTTCATATTGTCCTGTTGACATACCTACCAGATACTGGGACAGAATAATATTATGGTGAAAATCTGGGGCTACAAATCCCACAGCCTTCCTTGAGCCTATTTCAACTTGCTACTTATATGATTCTGGGCAAGTTTCTTCACTCCTGTGAATCTGTCTCCCTGTTTATGAAATGGGAATCTTGTAGTTCCTACCTGATAGTGATGGATGAGGATCAGATAAGCCAGTGCTCACATAGATGAAAGGCCTCAGTCTCAGTATCTGTCCAGTGTTAGCCACTATTATGCCACATGCTAGCCTCTGGATGCAATTAGCTGTAGTTCTCAAAGTGGCCCTGCAAGAAGGATACTGCTGGTTCAATTTGAGGAATGAAAAAATGGAAGCTCACAAGGCTCAGTTGATGGTAGCTGGTACTAGCCAGAGTTTAACGCCAGTCTGCTCATGCTGAATCTGGTGTTTTCTGCTGTCTCCACTGTGTTCTCTTATATCATTTCCACTCCTGGGACTTGCATACAAATTGGCATTTAAACTGTTACATCCTGGTCCCATTTTTTCTCCCCCCTCAGCGAAATGGTCCCTATCCCAAGAAACTTTTAGTCTGGGCAGATAGAGTTTGAAGCTCTTCTTTAGCATTTTGATGTAGAATTACACACATATTAATTGTTTTTCACTGAGGAGGCCTGGTCCTTATTTTGCCTAAGAAGCAGCCCAAGGATGGGGAAATACATAATTACTGGGAACTTACTATATACCCAGCATGATATTTAGTTGTGATAAGACAGCTTGTCTTCAAAAAATTCATTTGACTCTAGGCACCAAGAATGAGTTAACTGGTTTATTAACATGGTCTAGTTAATTCCTCAGGAATGCTGGAGATGCTGGCTGACTGTGTCTGTTGGCTTATCCTAGGTTTCCACACTCTGCACATGATCCTGGGGGTCCAGTGTCTCCCTTTGCATAACCTACTGCATTACATTGACAGTGGAGTGTTGCTTCTCACTGAAACAGCGGTCACAAGGCTCATGAAAGGTAAGAGGCTCCAAATTTGTCAGAGTGCTTGTTTCAGCCTGAGTACCCTCCGGGTTGGCTTCCTAGGTGTGCATCACTCCTGGCCCAGTTGAGTGAGACCCAAGCTCAGTTTAGTGCTCTTCAGTAAATCTCAAAATCCTTAATATTTGAACACATACCTCATCATTTTCATTTTGCATCAGATCCCACAAATTACGCAGCTTTTCCTGGTGAGTATGGTTCATTTCCTGGAACTATCCTTTGGGCCAAATAAAAGCACATTAGCCCTTCAAGAAGCCCCAGAGGGCTTTTGAGTCCACACACAGCTATTAGATTAGGACACTTGAAACGCAGAGACTCTGTAGCCTTGTTTCTCAAGAAATTGTCATGAAATGGTTTATTTTCATTTGATTAACTCTGTCATCTAAAAGTTAGACTTGAACTGCAAGGAAAACTAATAAGAGATGCAGTGCGCATGTGTATTTGACCTTTAAGGTCTGTAGCATAATCCCACCCACTTAAATTATCCACTTGTGGTTTTTTAATAGATGCATTTTGCTAATATATACTAAAACATTTGCCATCCCTTGAATTACTATCTGTTTTAACCCTTAATCGACATCATGCTTCTGGGATCAAACATGACCCCACACCATACAAATCCATGTGTAGGACAGTGCTATAGCACCTCATTCAGGCACCGCCTGGGGACCTATTTTGACCCCATGATACCAGTTAAGGGGTTATTGTAGTCAGTAAAATTGCTTTGTGAATGATAGCCTGTTAGCAAAAAAAGATCCCTTTTTATTCAGAGTCACCAACTAAATATTTCAAAGCACTGTTAGATTAGCCTGAGAATATAAGGATGGAATATATATTATCAGGATGTGAACTACTCAATACTAAAAACTTGCTGAGGTATTGAAATGGATATTGTCTTATTTGCCAATTTCTAACTTTCTTGTAGATCTGGATAATACAGACAAGAATGAAAAACTAAAATTCAGCATCATTGTACGGCTTCCTCCGGTAATCCTGAATTTTATTTTTCCCTAAGCCTTGGCACAACCCTTCAATTTTGGCTTGCAAGAAGATCATTTACTTGCTCTTCATTTTTTTCTGCTTTCCCAAGAAAACCATAAATCCCCACCCCTTTTTAAGCCAGGCCTCTCTGGGCCTGCAGAGTGCTTGCTTCTCTAGCTTTCTACTGCATTGACTCAGCTTACTGAGAACATTTAGCCATTTTTTCCTCTTAGGAAACCACACTAATATTTATATCTGAGGCAGAGTAGGAAGGAGAGGGGAAACATGTGCTTTGGGCACTTGAACTGATAAGAAGTTTAAATTCAGGTGAGGCCAGAAGGTTCTGGAACTGCACTTCCTCCTACTACATATCAGCCTGGAGAAAAACATTCCCAGGTCAAAGAAAAAATGAGAAACATGAGGTGAAAAGTTATAAAGACACTCCTTATTTTTCTGTGGGGGACATTAGTTCTCTGAGTAAGAAATACTATGAAAATACAAAATTCCACAGCCAGGTCTTCTGAGCCTCTGATTTGGCAAACTTTCTGACCTAGCTCTGTCTGCTGTTAACATACCTTGAGCACTTGTACCTCTGGCTCTGTCCTCCCCCAGAGGGGTGTCTGTTGGCTTACTGGACCTAGTAGTCTGCCTTTGTAATGGTACCTCCCCTGTCACAGGCTTACTGAAGCAAAGGCAAGAATAGAGAACAAAGCATATTTTCCATGGCTCAGTCTCTCTGGGGAAACATTGCTGAACATTTAATTAGGTCTTCAAATTTGACTCTTTGCCCCATTTTCTTAGGGAATTAAAATTTTCTAGGCAAGACAATGACAGAGTAATTGATATAAACATGCCTACAACCTTTAGTTTCCTGTCAAAATAGCACTGAGGGTTGGCATGTACATCTCCAGCTTTGAAGAATAGTAGATAAACTTCATTTCAGGGAAAAAATTTGGCAACATTGATGTAAAAACTGCTTTCCTCAAGGTAGCAATTAAGGAAATATTTATTCAAAATTAATAAGCATACCTCATAGGAACATAGCCTTTCTCCAAAGGTCATTAATCATAAAGAGCCTGTCTTTTAGAATAACTGCCTACTTTGGAAATTATGAATAGATCTAAGGCATACCTAATGCACTATGGGGCTGGTGTTTAGCTCAGTTGGTAGAGTGCTGCTCCACACTTTCTGAGGGCCTGGGTTTGATCCCCAGCACCGCAAAAATGGGAGAAGGATGTGGCAGTCCACTCTTGAGGCAATCCTGAAACAATCAGCTATTGAAAACCCTATGAGAGTTGCTATGAGTTGGACACAACTCAATGGCACCAAACAACAACAACAATAACAACAATGCACTATGGGATGTTCTCTGTATTTTTCAACTTGTGTGATAGCTTATTGGTCAGAAGATTTGTCAACTATGGGATCATCCTATGAGTTCCAACATCATTTCACGCAACCATGTGACAAGACTGCTTCAAAACTATAAGAAACAGGTGAGTCTGTGTGAAAGCATACCTACTAAGTGTTTTTTGGATCCTCTCTGCCTACTTCAACATACTCGTGTGGACAGTGATTCTAGTTCTTATAACTTTATTTAAGTTGGGGTTTGTTTTGGAGAATTGACTAATACCAAAATTGGTTTCCCTTTTAGCCTCGGAATTCTATTATTGACAAGTCATCATTCAGCATAGAATTTCTGCCTCTGAACTACTTCATTGAAATTCTCACCAATCTAGAGTCCTCTGATCAAGGTAATTCTGTCCTGTTCACAAGGTTTTCCCCTTTTCCCTTTGATACCTCAGGCACTCCCTATTTGGTTGTATATACTATTTGCTTCCCCAAATCCCTGTAATTACAAGTGGTCCTTAATGCAATTGATTTTCATTAGCAATACACAGTTTACTACCTCAATTACCAAAGCAATAATTACCTTTGAAATTTAAACAGAGCTTAAGGAGTTTAAAGCTAATTTGGTTGATGTGAATGCTCTTTCTTGGTGCTGAAGTTTAATGAAATTTAACATCTTCCCAGAATAGTGTTTCCTCAAGACATAAAATAACTATAATGCCCAGGAGCTGTAGGATCAAAGTTACAAATATTCAATGGCTCCAGAGTAATACAACATGCACACTCTGTTTTGTTTTTTTTCTCCAGCTCTGTATGACTTTGAAGGACATGACAATGTGGATGCAGAATTTGTAGAAGCAGCAGCTCTGAAACATACTACAGTGCTTTTAGGCCTATAAAAGGGAAAATGCAATTGAATCTGCCTCCAATATTTTAATCTTACTGATTAGTCTTCCTCTTGTTAAGAATTCTTTGGCAATAATTAAAACTGGTAGCAAGTCAGAATGTAGCAAGTCAGAGTTTCAGTTTGGTACTTGTTCAGATACTACACTTGATCTTAGCCAAAAACCTGAGAAGCAATAATACTTTGGTACTTTTTCAAATAGAACCAAGCTCCTACATTATTTTATTCCAATTTTGAGCAGCCAATAAGTGGTGGAGTACAGAGAAACGAAAAACAGTCCCAGAAGACATACAATGACAGAAAAAAAAATGCTCTTCCTAGTGGCTTATTAGGCCAAAAGCTTTTTTAAAAAAGACTATAAGCTAATTTCCATCACACTCTGAAATAAAATATACTTTAAAAATGTAAGGAACAGTGCCTTGAAGAAAAAGAGACTAGATGCATCATTGAAAATAACACATAAAAAGTAGAAAAATTAAATGTTGCATAAGAACTTTACTTGGGAAGAGGATTAAAAAAAAAACTGAATTTGGGCTAAATCCAATCTGCTCTGTCCAGTACAGAATAATTTGTAACAAATAGTAATTTGTATATACAATATTCAGAGTAGGGTTTGTCTTTGTGATGGTTCAGATGGAACTGTATTTTTTATTTTTACAAAAATTTGATTTAGGAATATTGTCATTAAATAACTGTTTCAAGTGCTGAAATCTTTGGATTTTTTTTTAAATGTAGCCTTTTGAGTGAACACTCTTGAGTCTGTCAACATGTTAGCCCAGATGTCCCCATTACACCTAACTAGTTGTACCATTTTTCTTTTCTTTCTTTCTTTTTTTTATATATCCCCTTTATTTATAAATGTTGGCAGGGTACAGGGTAATAAGGCTTTTTCTATTTCCATTATGCAGCTATTACACTGCTTTTGGTTATACTTGCATCAACTTACATATTTAACAAAACGTTTTGATTAATATATAGTAAATTGTATGCAATTATGGGTTATATTCCTTTTTCCCCCCGTATTTGTATTGTTGCATCATCTGTTTTGAGATTATCCTCACCCTCCACATTATTACCCCTCCCCTTGCCTCCTCTCCCCTTCCCTCCTCCTCCAACTTCTGTTCTCCCTGTTAGTCCCCTCCCCCTTCTTTGTACTCTGCCTTCATTTTCCCTTCTTAGATAAACCTGATTGATCATTTATATATAAGTATATAAATATATATATTTTCTTCCGTTAAGTTAGATTTAGCTCCCACCTATGAGTGAGAACATATGGTATTTCTCTTTTGGGGCCTGAATTCATTTGCTTAAGATGATATTCTCTATTTCCATCTGTTTTGATGCAAATTACATTATTTCATTCTTTTTTATTGCTGAGTAATATTCCATTGTGTATAAATATCACAATTTTTTTATCCATTCCTTTGTTGATGGGCATCTTGGTTGGTTCCACATCCTGCAATTGTGAAAAGTGCTGCATTAAGTATGGAAATGCAGGTGTCTCTGTGGTATGATGACTTATCTCCCATTGAGTATATTCCTAGGACTGGTATAATTGGGTCGTATAGTAGTTCTATTCTTACTTTTCTAGGGTACCTCCATATTGATTCCCAAAGTGGCTGAACTAATTTATAGTCCCACCAGCAGTGTAAAAGTGTCCCTTTTCTCTGCATCCTTGCCAGCAATTGTTATTACTTGTTTTCTTGATCTTGGCCACTCTTACTGGAGTGAGATAGAATCTCACTGTTGTTTTTATTTGCATTTCCCTAATGGCTAGGGACATTGAGCATTTTTTCATGTGTTTGTATGCCCTTTGAACGTCCTTTAAGAACTGTCTGTTCATTTCCTTTGCCCACTTATGTATTTGTTGTCTTGGAATTTACTTTCTTAAGTTCTTCATATATTCTAGAAATTAGTCCTCTGTCAGATGTATAGAATTCAAAGATTTTCTCCCATTTAGTGTGTTCTCCCTTAACTCTGTTGTTTCCTTTGCTGTACAGAAGCTTTTTTTTGATTTCATGTAATCCCATTTGTCAATTCTTGGTGCAGTTTCCTGGGCAATTGGAGTCTTGTTAAGGAAATATTTTCCTATGCCTATGTGTTGCAGTGTGTCTCCTATCTTTTCTTCTAGTAGTTTTAAAGTTTCCAGTTTCATGTTGAAGTGTCATCCATTTTGGATTGACTCTTGTGCAAATTGAGAGATATGGGTCTATTTTCAAATTTCTGCAAATGGATATCCAATTTTCCCAGCACCACTTATTGAAACACCTATCTTTTCTCCATTGAACATCCTTAGCCCCTTTGTCAAAAATCAGATGACTGTAGTGGCATGGGTGTCTCTCTGGGTCTTTGATTCTGTTCTATTCGTTTCAAGCCTCTGTTTGTACCAGTGCCAAGCTATTTTTTACAATATAGCCCTATGTTATAGTGTGAAGTCTGGTATTGTGATCCCACTTGCATTGTTTTTACAGCTTAATATTGATTGTTTTGGCTATATGTAGTCTTTTGTGTTTCCGTGTGAATTTTAGAATTATTTTTTTCTGTTTCTGCAAAGTCTGTCATTGAAATTTTAATGGGGATTGCATTAAATATTTAAATTGCTATTGTAGTATAGCCATCTTTACAATATTCTCCCAATCCATGAACGGAGTGGTTCTTCCATCTTCTAGTATCTTCTGCAATTTCTTTCTTTAGTGCTTTGAAGTTTTCCTTGTAGAGGTCTTCAGTGTCTTTGGTTAGATTGATTCCTAAATATCTAATTTTATGGTGAGCTATTATGAATGAGATTGTTGTGTTATTTTCCCTTTCTTCCTGGCTCACTATTGGTATAAAGGAAGGCTATTGATTTTTTCGGTCCTAATTTTGTATTCTGCCACTTTACTGTAGGAGCTAATTAGCTCTAAGAGTTTCCTAGAGGAATTTTTGGGGTTCTGTAAGTAAAGGATCATGTTATCCATGAATAAGGATATTCTTTGCCTGTCTATATCCCTCTGATTTCTTTCTCTTGCCTAATTGCTCTGGCTAAGACTTTGATTACAATATTGAATAAGAGAGAGTGGACATCTTTATCTTGTTCCTGATCTCAGAGGGAATGGTTTCATTTTTTTCTCCATTTAATAATATTGATTTTAGGTTTATCATAGTTGGCCTTCATGATGTTGAGGTATTTCCCTAATTATGCCCATTTTCTTCAGGGATTTTATCATGGAATGTTGTTGCACTTTGTCAAGGGCAGACTTAATATCAATTGAGATGATCATATGACTTCTCTCTGCAAGTCTCTTGATATGTTGAATTACATTGATTTTTGTATGTTGAACCAACCTTATATCTGTGGAATGAAGGCCACTTGCTCATAGTGTATGTTTTTTATGTATTGCTGAATTCAGTGTGCCAGGATTTTATTGAGAATTTTTGCATCAATGTTCATCAGGAAAATTGGTCTATAGTTCTCTTTCTTTTAAGTGTCCTTGCCTGGTTTTGGTAGCAGGGTGATACTGGCTTCATAGAATGAGTTTGGAAGTGCCCCTACCTTTTCTGCTTTATGAAATAGAGGAGAATAGGTATTCTTTGAAGGTTCAGTAGAGTTCTGCTGTGAACCCATAAGGACCTGGGCTTTTCTTCACTGGGAGATTATTTAGTATTATCTATTTTGGCGAATGTAATAGGTCTGTTTAGATTGCTTCTTCTGCTGTGCTTAATTTTGGTAATTCATATGTTAATGAACTTATCCATTTCCTCTGTATTTTCATTTTTTTGAGAGTATAGTTTCTCAAAGTATTCCCTGATGATCTTCTGGATTTCATTGGTATCAGTAGTTAGGACCCCATTCTCATCTCTTAATATTTTTAAATTTGGGCCTTTTCTTTCTTTTTGTGAAACTGTTTAGTAGGGCAGCTATTTTATTATCTCTTCAAAGAACCAGCTCTCAGTCTCCTTAATTCTTTGAATTGCCTTTTTGGCTTCTAATTGGCCAATCACAGCTTTGGTCTTTATAATTTCTGTCTGAGTACTCCTGGGGTTGGCTTGTTGTTGGCCTTCTAGTGCCTTAAGATGTATCATTAAGTTATTTAATTGGACCTTCCCTAGTTTATTGATGGGGGCACTCAACTTCCATCTTAAAACTGCCTTTGCTGTATCCCACAATTTTTGGTAGAATGCATTTTCATCCTTGTTTAATTACAGAAATCTTTTAATTTGCTCTCTGATTTCTGCATGACTCATATATCATCTCAGCAATGTATTAGTCTCCACGAACTTGTAACATTTCCAAAATTTTTCTTGCTTTTGAGTCCTAGTTATATTCCTTTTGTGATTGCTAAGGTACAGGGGATAACTTCTATATTTTTGTTGAGGCCATTTTTGTGGACTAAAATGTGGCCTGTCTTAGAAAAATACCATGTGGTGCTGAGAAGAATGTGTATTCCACATCTGATGGGTGGAATATTTTGTAGACATCTTTTATGTCCAGTTGGTCTATGGTGTTATTCAAGTCCATTGTTTCTCTGTGGGTTTTTCGTTTTGATGACCTGTCTCTTGGTGAAAGTGGGATATTGAAATCTCCCATAATTGTTGCTTTTGGCCTGATGTATTCCTTTATCTTCAATAAAATTTATTTTATGAAGCTAGGTATACTTATATTTGGTGAGTAAATATTAAATATCTTTATAAGTTCCTGGTTGACTGTTCCTTTTACTAGTATGTAGTATCCTTTTTAGTCTCTTCTGATTAGTTTGGAATTAAAGTCTATGTTGTCAGAAATTAGTATTGCTACTCCTGCTTTTTTTGGTTTCCACATGCTTGGTATATTGTTTTATGGACTCTTATGGTCTTTATGGATGAGGTGAGTCTCTTGAATGCCGCATTTTGAGGGTTTGTTTTTTTTAAACCCAGTTGGCTATTCTTCTTGAATGGTGAATGAACACCACTGACTGACATTGAGAGTAATTATTGAAAGGAGCTTATTATTCTGCATCAGTTTGGTGCTTTTTTCTGATTTTTGATTCATATTTAGCCTATTGTTTTCTTAAGTTCCCCCCATGTTTATTATTCATTCCTTTGATCTTGTATTTGAGGTTGTCTGACCTTTCCCATATGCAGTGTTTCATTGAGGAGCCTCTGCAATGCTGGCTTGGTGCTCATGAATCATTTAAACAAGTCAATATCATGGAATGTCTTGAACTCACCATCTATTTTAAAATATAGCTTCAGTGGGTAATGTAATAGTAGTTGGCAGTTATTCTTTTTCAGGATTTGAATGATGTCTGCCCAAAGTTGCCTTGCCTTTAAGGTTGTTGTTGAGAAATCAGCTTGCCTTTGTGAGTTGATGTTTCTCTCTTGTAGCTTTTAGAATAATTTCTTTGTTCTCTAGATTTAGCATTCCAATTATAATGTGTCATGGTGAGGATCTGTTCTGACCTACTCTATTTGGAGTTCTGAATGTTTCAGTTGTACAGGTATCCAGAACTTGCCTTAAGTTTGGGGAGCTCTCATCTGTATTACTTTGAATAAAATTCCTAATCCTCTTATGTTTTTTCAGCTCCTTTGTCAATCTCTTGAATTCGTAGGTTGTATTTCTTCATATTGTCAAAGACTTCTTGTAAATCTTGATTATATGCTTCATCCTTCTTTCTTTCTTGGCATTTGAGTAGAGAAGATCCTGAACTTTTTCTTCAGTATCAGATATGCTATTTTTGGCTTCATCTAGTCTGGATACCGAAGATTCTACTATATATAATATTGAGTTGATTGACTTGACTTTGTATCTTCAGGATTCCTGTTTGATTATTCTTCCAGATCTCAATTTCTTTGTTGAATTTTTCCTCCACATTAGATACGATTTTGTCCAGTGAATCAATTGTTCTCCTGATGGTGTCTTTGAGGTCTTTCAGCAGGGCTCTGAATTCTTTATCTAAATTCTTTATCTGGTATCTCAGAATCTGGTTACTTTGAAATTATCCATTGAAGGGCTTTGGTCTATTTCCCCATCCAGCTTGACCTTTCGTGTTTCATGTGTTCTTCTGTTGAGGCTTACCCATTGCTTGGTCTGGGTACTAGGTCTCACCTTCTCTCTGTGTAAAGAGCTTCTCCCGACCCGCTACCACAGGGCTGGATGATGACCAGTCCCTGGCACTTCTCTTACCCTTACTGTAAGCCCCAGCCTCAGGGTCTGGTGCCTACCTCTCACTTCAGCTGTCTGCATTCAGCGCTGCCACATCTGTTTCTTTCTGTCACCTGCACTCCCAGCCCCTAATCATGCCACTGCCTGAACTGTCTCGTAGGCTTCCTGGACCTGAAGCACCCCTTCTTTGTGTTACAGGCACTCCTGGCCCCTAAATGCCATACTACAGTCAAAACAGTATCTCTTAGGCTCCATGGTCCCACAGCACCAGTTTTCTGTGTTGCAGGTGTCCCTGGGTCCTGTATGCCCCACTGCCTGAACCACTTCTCTTGCTGGTCCTGCATGTTCCCATGTTGTAAATGTGTCACTGCCTGAACCATTCCTCTTAGGCTTTCCGGACCTGCAGCATTGCTTCCATGTTCCAGATGCAGTTGTTCCCAGGCCTGGAAGGCATCACAGCCTAAACAGTGTCTCTTAGTCTCCCCAGTCCCGCCAGCACTCCTGGTGTCTAAATGTGCCACTGCCTGAACTGTCTTGTATAGGCTCACCAGTCCCTTGGTACCTCTTCTCTGGGTCACCAGTCCAGGCCCTGAACTCACCACTGCTTGAGGTGGCTCCCCAGTCTCTCGGCCCCCCTTCTCTGTGTAGCAGGAGCTCCAGGGCCCTAAATGTCCCTCAGCCTTAACAGACTTCCTTAAACTTGAGGTTCCAGCAGCACCAGCTGTTCCTCTCTATCCTCCAACTCATCAGCCCTCAGTCTCTCCCTCCAATTGATGGTTCCAGTGGTCCCAGAGGCCAGGGTTGCAACAGTTTCTCCCCAGTAAAAAGAAAAAAACCCAACACCCCCCCCCCCCCCCCCCCAGCCCTGCAGTCCCAAGATCTGAGACTCTGCAGGGGGCCTGTGCAACCTAGTATCCTCCCAGGAGAGTATCACAGACTTCCACTTTCGTTTCCTGCCGTACCTCTAGCCAGTCATGCACTCTCCTGGAGGGCCCCATTTCCTCTGAAACCTTGTGCAGTTGTTTTCCCTGGGTTTAGGATTCTTCTGAGTTCCCGCCCACCATTTCCCTTTCTCTGTCTTTTTAATCTTCACTATTTGGCCAACTATACTGGCGCTGTCCTTCTTTTATTTTTACTTTTTAATAATTAAAGCTGCTTTTCACTCTTTGAGTAGAGAACTTCACGAGTTTCCCTATCAGTTTTCTTCTCCAGTTGGAGTGTAGCTATTAGTCTTCTGCCCTCTTAACTGGAACCTCAGCTTTTTTTTGTTTTTTTCTATCTTCCATGTTATTGTTAGGTGCCGTAGAGGAGTCATCTCCAACTCTTGCCTCCGGAGTGGATTGCCACATCCTTCTCCCATTTTTGTGGTGCCGGGAATCAAACCCAGGACCTCAGAGACTGCAGAGCAGCACTCTACCAACTGAGCTAAATCCCAGCCCAAGCCCTGTTGTTGTTGTTGTTAGGTGCTGGGGAGTCGGTGTCAGACTCATTGTGACCTTAAAACAGGCGAAACACTATTGTTAGTGCTTCTCTGCTATTCATAGGGTTTTCATTGGCAGATTGTTTTGAGGGAGTGGGTTGCTGGTTCCTTCTCTTAAGCTTATAGCACCTGGTGTTCCCAGGTGGTCTCCCATCCAAGTACTCACCAGGTCTGACCCTGCTTAGCTTCTGAGATCTGATCAGATAGGATGCCACAGTGGTATGGCTGCAGACTTTATCTTCCATAGTGACTTAATTCTGACCCATAAATACATTTGCTTCCTGGGGTCAGCTCAGAACTCTTTGATTTTTTTCTCTTGTCTCAGTTTCCCTCAATATACTTGTGAAATTTTAATGATTATAAATATAACTAACTGATATGGCCCCTTCCTGTCTGTCAGCTTGTCATGATGTTGGGGCTTGCCTGTTGCTGTGATGCTGAAAGCTATGCCACCAGTATTTCATATACCTGCAGGGCCACTCATGGTGGACAGATTTCAGCTGAGCTTCCAGAATAAGACTAGGGAGAAGGACCCAGGAGCCCACTCTGTAAACAATTAGCTAGCTACTGAAAACCCTATGAATAGCAGAGAAGCATGGTCAAATATAGTGCCAGAAAATGAGAACCCCCCCAGGCGGGAAGATATTCAAGAAATGACTAGGGAAGATTTGCTTCCCTGAAGTAGAGTTGACATTAGTGATGAGGATGGAGTAAAGCCCCTGGGTGTTACATTTGCTAATATGGCACAACTCAAACTGAGAAGAAACATAGTGGCTGCAACAATGGGCTCAAATGTAAACAGATCATGCACATGGCACCGTGTTGGCTAGTGTTTCATTCTGTTGTATTTAGTGTCCCTATAAGTCAAATTTGACTCAATGGCACCTAACAAACACGTGTTATGGTAATTCAAGTTCTTTTCTAATATTAGCATTGTGGTTTGAAAATAATCCTCTCCAGTAGAATTTTCTTTTGTTTAAACACTTCATGATCAGTAAGAGTCAAAATCTTGGAGCAAAACCAACAGTGCTGATTCTTTCTCTTGATAAGATCTTTTTCTTTCATTCTCTGCTTTTAATAATTTCTTTTCACACCTGAGTTCTTGTTACTTCCTAATTTATTGGATTTATATTTGCACTAAACATTAGCTAGATCCTGTCACTCAGCTCATATTTTTTCAATAACTTTCCATTTGTTAAAGGAAAACATTAAAATTCCTTGACATTTAACGCTCCCAAATTCTGACCCTACAAGATGTGAATCTTTTTTTGCAGTAGGCCACATTGTGGGCCTTGAACAGATGTTTTGCCACCTTATTTCCTAAGCTCGCTCAGGTTACTTCTCCCATTTGGAATCCCTCTCCACCTGTTAAAATCTTATGCATGCTTAAAGGCCAGGTAAAAAGTTCCATATGGCTGTGATCCAAGTCATTTCAGCACATGGTGGCCTCTGTCTTCTTTCAACCAGTGGCACACATTGCAATATTTACGCATCCATCCCTGTGTGATTTTAAAAATTATTTTTCCATTTTTATGATGTTTAAACTTCCCTTGTGTACATTTTTTGCATCCCTAAAGAAGTTACTAATTACTGTAACACAGGAACTGTGTTTAAGTATGTAGTGTTTCTTTGTATTAATTGCCTGGCTTTTCCGGTATTACTTATCAAAGGCACTCTCAAGTAATTGCTTTTTAATAACTTTGCCAAGCAATCAGGCTAGGTTCAAGACTCAAAGAATGAGAAAGCAATAAAATTTACCTGAATTTGGCAGGATAGGTGCATGGAACAGAATGTTTGATTTAACAAAATAAAGGGATGTGGTATTTCTCCTGGATGGGAGAAGGACCTGGCAATCCACTCCCAAGGCAATCCCGGAAAAGTCAGCCATTGAAAACCCTATGAGGGTCGCTATGAGTCGGATACCAACTCGATGGCACCTAACAACAACAACAACAACAACATTTCTCCCAGAGTTGTGAAATATAATTCATAACTGCTACTGGTACAAAATACATAGTTTCAGCATATTGTTGTTAGGTGCCATTGAATCAGTGTTTGACTCATAGTGACCCTGTATACAACAGATGAAACACTGTTGTCAGTGCTTCTGTTTCATAGGTTTTCAATGGCTGACTGTTTATTGCAAGTGGGTTGCTGGGTCCTTCTCCCAAGCCTACAACAACTGGTGTTGCCAGGCAGTCTCCCATCTAAGTAATAACCAAATCTGGCCCTGCTTAGCTACTAAGATCTGACAGGAACGGATGCCAAGTGGTACATTGCAGGCTTCAGCATATTAGTGAATATAAAAAAAACAAGTTCTGACCCTATGTGTGTATCCTCACGAGAAAATATTTAAGAATTAGAAAAACACACTTGAGTGAAATGTAATAAAATTGACCTCATTTTTAATCCTTTCCTCTTATGTGCAAAGTTATAGGTACAGTATTTTGAGTGGAATTCTGAAAAATGAGGTTAATTGCAGATAATATTGTGAAAAATATGGATTTTTAAGAAAGATAAATTATGGCATAAATATTTCTGCAGCAAAAGAATTGTAAAAAAAATCATCACATTTCCTCAGAAATGAAAAGCTTTACCATTACTTTTTACAGAATTTAGAATTACCAATATGACCCCCCCCCCGCCCCCGCCCCCGCCCCCGCTGCTGTGTGTCTGTCAGCTTGTCTTGCTCTGGGGGCTTGCCTGTGGCCGTGATGCTGAAAGCTATGCCACCAGTATTTCAGATCCCAGCAGGGCTACCCATGGTAGACAGGTTTCAGCTGAGCTTCCAGACTAAGACAGACTAGGGAGAAGGATCAGGCAGCTCACTCCTGAGACAATTAGCTATTGAAAACCCTATGACTACCAGAGAAGCACTGTCAAATATAGTTCCAGAAAATGAGCCCCTCAGGCTGGAAGGGGTTCAAAAGTCCTCAAAGTAGAGTCAACTTTAATTATGGGAGTTGAGTAAAGCCCCTGCCACCTCCTTTTGTTGATGTGGCACAACTCAAAATGAGAAGAAACAGATGGCTGAAGCAATGGGCTCAACAGAAAAAGATCATATGCATGGCACAGTATTGGGGAGTATTTTGTACTGCTGTGAGCCACATCTGACTCCATGGCATCTAACAATAACAATATGAACTTCAAGTGCCACTTCAGCAAAGTGACTTGTGCGTTTGTGCTATTTGGAGAATTTCCTTTTTCAAATAGTCATTCTGTCCTTTTAAAAGTGCCTATGTGTAAAAGTACTTGTTTTTATCTTTAATAAACAAAGACCACTTTGCTAATTTATATACTTCGTTGAGAAGTTATTTATTTTGTACTTTTACTACACCTTGCCTGCTATATTTCTGAAATAGTCAATATAAAGAGTGAAAAAGTATATGAGCAATTAAAATATATGTTTTGACCTAATTGTAGGACAATTCTCTGTCCCATTCAACATCATGTAAAGTATATTAGCTGGTGAGTATAAAATATTGTACTCTGTTATTGATTATAACTGACTGATTTGTAATGTTAGAGCTGTTATGCTCATGTGCTCCAGTTGTAGGTGTAGGAAGCCTGGTTGAAGTCCTCTCTTTGAGAACCCTGGATTGGTTCCCATTTAGATTTCAATTGGCTTTATATCAGGTTTCCTTATGTGCCTCATATTGGCTCCAGGTTCAGTGGGCTTGAAAGGAGCCAAAGCGCCATATGGTTTTGGCAAAGGAAGAGTGGTGTCTGCTTCAGGGATGTAGGCATTTGGACGCTGCTCGGCAGTTGTATAAACACCATTGGGCAGCTGGCGGTAATCTGTTTCCAAGGACTCCTGCAAAAGAAGGTTATTTTTCTTTTTACTTTTCTGGAAATTCTGAACTCACTTCATCCTTGGGCCTTAAAAGACATAGCTGAGTCTGGGCAATTTTAGGCTGTGTGGACAGAGACTCCCTAAAGTGACAGGAGTGTAGGAGGCTGGACCCCCTCACTTCCATGTGGCATCTCCTAGGAATGGGCTGTACTGCTCAGGCATCATGCTGAGTTTTATTATGCTGAGTTTAGGTTTTATTAAAAACTGTTCTAAATGTAATATATTCCAACTTCAATATCTGTCATGATGCTCTAATTTATTTCTACATTTCGACAGAGGCAAGATAATATTTTTCCTTTGTTAAGTTACTGATGAGCAAATGCTACATTGGAAGAGATATGAAGTGGAATCAGGAAGAAAAATGGTTAGCAGCTTGGTTTGAGTCTCAAGGTCTCCAGGATTTTGCCTGTGCTTCTGGAAGAGAGTCCTCTCTTAAGGCACTGTGATGGAGACAGGTAAATGACAACAGGGCACACCACAGGTAAAAATCTGAATGTGTGAAAAAAGACAGTGCCAGTGGTGTGGAAATTACAAATCAGACCCTGCGCTCAGGTGTTCCTATTATGTGTCTGGAATGCACCTTTTTCTTGGGTTAGAGTGTGATAGTGATCCTTTCAGGGACATTCACTTGACAGACTGAGTTTTTCCTGGGTGAACTCTCCTTGGAAAGAGATGGCTAATTCCAATCTTAAACTACTGAACGGTTATGTGGGTACCAAACCTGCAGGTGGACACAGTGACAGACTGAGACTTTGGTCAGTGATGGGAGGGGAACAGGGTGGCATGGAGACCTATGATTCACAGTAGGTGCAGTGTATATAGAAGGCTGTGGCAACTGTTATATGGCTGGAGGCCTCACAATATTCTGTGAAAGCCACATAGATGGACATGGACGAGTCAGGTGTGGCCTGAGCCAGGTTTTGAATGAGGATGGAATTAGAGATCTATGGCTAAAGCCAATGCTGTCCTGGTCAGAGGCAAGCTGGGGGAAGGCCATTATTCTCAGCCAGACCAGCCCATATATAAGACTGTGGGAGGGGACTTCATACTTGCCAAGTGTTCTTTAGGGAGTATGGTGGCACTTTGGACTACTTTGATTTATCTAAATACTATAACAAACTCCTTTGTACTGTCTGTGTGTGTAGAGTGGAAATTTTTTCACATGCAGGTTGAAGATCCCTAATCCAAAAACCCACAAAGCCAAAAATGCTCCAGAGTCCTAAACCTTTTGAGCACTGACATGTCACAAGTGGAAGATCCCACACTTGATGTCACATGATGGGTTGTAGTCAAAACAAAAATGAGGTAAAAATATTGTATGACATCACCTTCAGGCCAAGTATACAAGGTGTATGAAATATAAGTGAGTTTTGTGTTTAGAGTTGGGTCGCATCCTTAAGATATCTCAGTATTTATATGCAAATATTCCATAATCAGATGAAATTCAATGCATTTCTGGTCCCAGGCATTTTGGATAAGGGATAGTCAGTGTGTGCCACAGAAGGACTGACCTGAAAACAGCCCTTCCTGGCACCCATTACAAATGCAATAGGGGAGCCAAAGCTTACACGAGACTTTTCAGTGTAGGTCAAGGCATACATTTCTTCATCTCTAAGTACTTTCAACCATTCTCTCTCAATTTCTTTCTTGAGTGGCAGACCTTTATCTAGCCTGGAAGTGCAAGTGAAGATGAATTCTTCTTTCTCCCTGACTTCCTTTTGGAGTTCTATGGCCAGGGCTTGTTTCATGGATAACTCAGCAACAAGAGCCATCATTTTTTCAGTAGCATTTTTGATCCTTTTCTGGTAGCCATTCATCTAGGATTAAAGAGCCCAAGTCTTAGTGAATGTAGCCACTCCATGAAGACTTGAAGAAAACAGCAAGAGTATTCATACATGAAGTAAGGAGGGTTTCTCTGGGAATTTATGGAAAACAAGAACTGAGAGAGATATCAGGGGTTAAGCCCAATACTCTGGTAGTATAAATAAGGTCAAGGAAAAAAGAAAAAATATATCTAATAACTCAATGTCAAGGTAGATAGCATTGAAGGTATACTTTAGTATCTATTTTTAAGAGGTGAGAAGGAAAGGGAAAAGTGTGCTTGATGCCTAAGGTCTGGCCTAACTTTGCCATGTTAGTTTGTGCCTTATCCAGCTGGGCTGGAGTCTTCTGAGCCATGTCACAGTGGTCACCATTTGCATTTCTCTAGCATTACAGGTGCCTTCCAGAGGGACTTTGCCATCTACATTGCCTAATGAGCCTTCAGTGAAAAATGACTTTCCACCCAAGAAAGGGAAATTTGTTTTGCAAAAAGCAGGCAGGCAATATTTACGGAAACATGGGGTGTGCCAATTCAGGCAAAGTTCATGAGCTTAAATAAATCTCAGCATTTCTTTATGAGGTCAAGTTGTGAATTGCACAGCTGCCACTGGACCAATCAGTCTAGTAGTGGAAGTCACCAGACCAGAAGTGTACAAGTCAAAAATAATGAGAGCAGCAATCATTCCTATGTAGTGTGCCCAAAGTATTTCTAGACCAGGACTGGTTGTTTACTTATTCATTCATGAATGCTTTCCTAGAGTCTATTACATGCAAAGCAGTGGGGAAACTAAAAAAGGATGAGGAAATATTGCTGCCTCGAATCTATTGCTCCCATAGTCTGGGGTAGAAGTAACACTGTTATCCATTTTCTTCTGTCTTGGCCCCTTGACCATGAGCCCTTGCCTCTGTCTTCCCTCATGCCCAGCATGAGAGTACCGCACAGCGAGTGGTCATAACTATTGCTGACTGGCTGAAATCCCTGTGCTGGCTGAATGTTCCAAGGGAACCAGAGGCCAGCTGAGTGCCCCATCCTCTCTTTGCTCTGGTGCCTGGTCTAATCCAGCTGCCTCTGAATCACCACCCTCCCTCCTGCCAGCTGCTGCTTTTCGCATGGCTTGAAGCAGTCTTATCCCTGGCAGCTTTAAATCTCCAGTCCTAGTTGTTGGGAGAAGGACCTGGCAACCCACTCCCAAAAATCAATCTGCCGATGAAAACCCTATGAACAGCAGAGAAGCACTGACATTAGTGTTTTGCCTGTTGTATGCTGGGTCGCTATGAATCGGATACCGACTTGATGTCACCTAACAACAATTGTTGTTGTTAGGTGCCATCAAGTTGTGTCCGATTCACAGTGACTCTCATAGGGTCTTCAATGGCTGATTGTTTTGGGATTGCCTTGGGAGTGGATTGCCATGTCCTTCTTCCATTTTAGGGGTGCTGGGAATCAAACCCAGGACCTCAGAGACTGCAGAGCGGCACTCTACCAACTGAGCTAAATCCCAGCCCCCCAGTCCTAGTATCTTGTTGTTGCTGTTGTTGTTAGGTGCCGTCGAGTCGGTATCCGACTCATAGCGACCCTCATAGGGTTTTCAATGGCTGACTGTTTCGGGATTGCCTTGGGAGTGGATTGCCAGGCCCTTCTCCCATTTTTGCGGTGCTGGGAATTGAACTCCGGTCCTCAGAGACTGCAGTGCAGTGCTCTACCCACTGAGCTAAATCCCAGTCCCCTAGTATCTTAGGGCTATTCATTTAGGAAGCTCCATGTTACTGGGCTTTCCTCACTAGTGGTGCCTAGCCTTGGCTCCTTGCTGCCATGGGGTGGTCAGTCTTGGTGTCCTGTGACTGCTTTTTTTTTTTTTTTTTTTTAGTACTAGGAGTTGAACCCAGGGCCTTGTGCTTACATGCTTTGCAAGTGCTGAACCACTGAGCTACACCCTCAGCCCATTTTTTTTTTTTCAACTTTTTTTAGACAGGGTCTCACTAAATTACACAGACTGCCTCTGGTCTCGAACTTGCGATCCTCGTGCCTCTGCCTCTTGAGTTGCTGGGATTACAGACGTGTGCCACCATGCCCGGCTGCCTCCTGATCTTTTTAATGGTGCCTTGCCACGTATGGGTTCTGGCTGAGTTCTGGACTGGAGGCTACTCAGCCCACTGGATTGGAGGCTACTCAGCCCACTGTATAAGAGGCTTTTTTGCAGTTTGAAAGGAACTAGAAAGGATTTAACTTGGTGCATGAAATACAAAGATAACAATTATCATATTTGTGTAGTTGCCCTGGTAAATGAAATGGAGATATGTCATTGAAAAGCTTAGGCTTTCTCACTGCGAAAAAGAATTCACTCAGAGAACAAGACTGAAACTTGTTTTGGACAATTCTCTAAAAGTCATATTTATATACTGATATATTTCTTTAGTCATAAAGCCTAATCTTGCCCAGTGCTTCTCTTAATAAATTGAGCATTCTGGAAAATGAAAGGTAATAGAGCAGGAGCAGCAGAAGAGAGAAGGCAGGGTCTCAGGCAGACCTTCTTGGCTAAGAGTAACGTGTCCTGTTTGCAGGCCTGAGCTTTGCTGCTGAGCCTGTCTGTGAGCCGGGACACTTGTTCATAGATGAAATCCTTCTCTAGCAGCTTCTCCTCCTTCTTGGCCAGCTGCAGTTCTAGCTACAGTTGAAAATAATTTCAGTAAGAAAAAGTCATGCATGACACAATCTCCTTTCCCAGCTAGAGCCTCATCTGGCCCCCACCACTCAATGAGGATACATCGCAAGTGTCTGGAGCTGGGCCAAGTCCAGACTGCTCCTTCCCCAACTTTCCCCCCAACATAGGTCTTGGACCCCCCTCCCTGTGCGCCATGGTGAACCACAGCCCTCTAGCTCTATCAGGTGTCCAGGTTGCCATTCTTCTGTGTTTCCCTCAGGAAGACAATCTATCCATCAAGAAGCCAAAATTACTCCTTGGGCTATGAGAGGAGGGTGCATTAAGAATTTTGAAACCACTATATTTTGTCTACTTTTGGCAAGTATCTAAACCAATTTCCGAGTCTGTGACTAGATTATAATAAAAAGATTCTTATTAGTGGCTGCAATAATGAAGGATAGGCCTGTAGCACAATAGGAAACAGTAGCACAGATAGCTGTGAAACTTTATCAACAAGGGGCAAAGAGATGCAATTTTTGGCAAAAGTGTTTACCTTGTCTAATTTTTTGATCATTTCTTCTTCAGTCAGATCGTTCCCTGGAAGGAAGCGGGTTCTATTCTTACCATCAGGATTTATAAACTGTTTCTCTAGGTCTTTTATTCTGTCTGTACACTGTGAAAACTATTAAAACAAGAAACAAACATTAGGCTTAAATCGACCTTTATAGCTCAGTAAGTCTTAAAATTGTCTGGCCAGGGTCTGTAGAGTCCTTCAGTGGGACTGACCCAGGCAAGGGTGAAGAACTATTTTTTTTCCTAACACTCCATCACCTGGGGTTTGGGGTTAAGCAGTGTTTCTGCTCATTCAGGGACCAGTGAGGATGATGTTTAGAATTGGCTCTGCAAGGTAAGGCAGTCCCTTCTGAGTCATCGGAGAGAAGCCTGAGTTCATAGTAGTTCTTTGATTGCTTCCTGTTGTGTGCAAGAGTTGTGGGATGCTCAAAGTAGTCAGCCTTCACGTCTTCATTGCAGGTTGTTTCAGAGACCAGGGGAGCTAGTATACAATGGCTAAACTCTTTTAAAATCCTTTGCTGGAAATAGGTTTAATGGCATCCCAAAGAAGAAAGGTTTCAATTATTGGGTCAACATGGGGTACAATCTGTGAGGAACAGACTCAGCCATTTCTATATTTTTTGCCAAAGTCCTAATATAGTATCTTATGAACCAATTATAGTTGTTAAATCACTGAAGCTTAGAGGTAGATGAAGAAATCTGGCCACTCCCCAAAAGGAATGGTACCCACACTGTTTCATAAGGAGGGATGTGGAACAGCTGACAACCAAGAGGCATTATTTGCACCTTTCCTACCAAATACTTGTGAAATAAGACAACTATTTATTGTCTCTAAACCTTAGTTTCTTCAGTTGTCACATGAGAAGAGAGGGCTCAATTTTATGGAGTTGAAAAGATACATTTAAAATGCTTGAGGCCATGCCCATGAGTGATACAGGTAGAATTTTAATCAATGTTCCTCACCAGTATAAGAATTTTAAATGGTGACAATATTTTTCTCTTCCTTTCCACATTCCTTAATTGCCATTAATATGGA